>JAFVLL020038044.1:0-87420 GCA_021397915.2 Tor tambroides
TCAGCATGGGGAGTGTTGTGCTGTGCTGTTAGCAGACAGAAGAACACTGACCTGTAGGAGGTGCAGGTGATCCTCAGTGTGTGAGAGCTGGTCCAGCTCAGTGTCTCTCCTCTTTAGCTCAGTGATCTCCTGCTCCAGCTCTTTAATCAGCAGTTCAGCCTGCTTCTCTGCTGCTTTCTGCTTCTGTTCCATCATCTCCAGCATCTCAGACTGACATCTCTTAATGGAGCTTATCAGATAAGTGAAGAGCACAATACTCTCTGTTTTCTCTTTCTCTGATGATTCCTGACAATTCAATTCACAAAATGTTAATTTTTTTATAGCTAATTCATATACATAGTACATAGAAAAAAACTTACAAAAGCAATATTTGATATCTCAATTGTTTCTCCTAAACAGGAATGCAATTAAAGTCACAATGAAATAACTGAAATCACAATGAAATCACACAAATGTCAAGTGTTTATTATAAACAATGATGACTAGTGGAAAATTATCTACAATTTTCTGCAAACTATTTTCAAGGTAAATTAAAAGTACATATTAACAAGGTGTGACAGTAAACAGGACCACATGGAGATGCCAAAAGACCACCATACCAACCGCCTTGACCTGACTGCATTGAGCTACTATACGGATCCAATTCAGAATAACAAAACTGAACAAAATACAAATTAAAAATAAAAACATTCTTAATCCGTTGAAACTGAAGATGGGTCGACATCAATGAATGGTTCTTTTGTCAGAGTGAGTGATCGTGTCTTTGGAGTGACTAATGCTCATATATACATAAACACCACTGACCCTCGTGAACTCCTCCAAAACATGCTTTTTTATGAGCATTCATAATAAAACACCTGTCTAACCCTATTGAAATGTGCTCTTGCAAATAACATTACCAATTAGTTGGCAAAAGCGCACACACGGATTGTTTGTGCATCAATAATACAAGACTCACACACGTGCCTAATGTACAACTCCTGTATGTCGCTTTTATCGACTTTACCTTGATTACTATTGTCATCCATCAAAACAGCTAGACACAGCCTTTACAGACCAATTTTTACGTAGCAGTGGCTTGTTATGCAGGGTTCACACTGCACTATTTTCAAAGTTGTCGGATCGGCAACGGATCGGCGAAAGGGGGTCAAACCTTTCATAACTTTTCTGTAGGAAGAATTGCCAACAACTCTGAATCAAAGCCACTGGAAGGCAAACCTGCAACCTTTAGCCAAAAAAAAAAATGTAAAGACTAAGGCCTGGAACGCACCAGATTATTTTCAAATCTTAACTGATTTTAAAACCATGGGAAAACCATCTGTTAAGATTTGAAAATCATCTAGTATGTCCCAGGCCTTAGAGGCGGTAAAATAATCACTCTTTTCGGTTTAGATTTGAGGACAATGATTGGCTAAATTTTGTAAAATCTTGTATACGTTTATCTTGAATCAGCTAAACTGCTACTCAGACCTGCCTCAAGCGATTTCACCCCACAGCTGAACATCTTTTATAGTGTATGGATTTTGTAATAATCTTTTTAGTTTATAAGAATGTTTTTATATTTGGAAATAAATATTTGTGATTAATATTAAGTCAAAGTGTATGGTTTGAACCAAACCATAAATATAATTTGAGAGAAAAAACAATATATTTGGTTGTAACAAATTAGAGTGGTCCAATTTTTTTTTCCCCCCCCTCGGGTCAACATTCCTGTCACATTTATGTCCATTTTTATTTCTAAAGCAAAGTAATATTTCTCCTAAGGAATTTATAAAACACATCTTTAGACAAAATGTTTGATTATAATTTTTTCCCCTGTGCACTCACTTTTCTGAGTTTTGCCAAGTGTCTGATATCTTGAATTCTCTTCATTCTTTCTTGGATCATCTGCTTCACGTTTGTCTGCATCTTCTTCAGATGAGGCTACAGAAAGAACAGAACATACAGACACTGAACAAATTCAACACCATCTAACTCAAATGTCATGTTACACCATGTATATTGTTACCCTTCTCCCTCTGCTCTCCTCTTCTACAGCAACAGTGATGTGATTCCTGTGATTTGTTACAGTGCAGAGCAAGCACACACATGTGTGATCATCTCTACAGAACAGCTCCAGAGGTTTCTTATGATTCTGACAGAAATATTTCTCAAGATTTGCCCCAGGATCAATTAGTTTGTGTTTCCTTAAATTTGCAACTCTGTGATGAGGCTCCAGGTGAGTTTCACAGTAAGAGTTTTGACAGACCAGACACATCTTCAGGGCTTTCATCTTTATATCATCACAGATGTCACAGAGAACTTCAGATTTACTCAGACCAGACTGTTCCCTAAACAGCTCCAGGACCGTTCTGAGTGCTGTGTTGACCTTGAGCTCGGGTCTTTTCTTGAAATTTGCTTTACAGAATGGACATCTGTAAATCAGAGTCTTTTCCCAGCACTGGTTCAGGCAGCCCTTACAGAAATTGTGTCCACATGGAGTGCTGATTGGATCAGTGAACATATCCAGACAGATCGAGCACTTGAGCTCCTCTGACAGAGCTGAAGAGGATGATGAGGAAGCACAGTTTATCATAATTTGCATTTATCATATGTAAAGCAAAATATTAAATGTTTCATATAAGAAAAAAGTCTAAATACATAGCAATTGATATAATTTATTTTTTACTGACTCATTGGAGGGCGAGTCATACTCCCTCTGGCTGTGGTTGGTTTTGGTGATTTTGATGAAGATTCTGCCATTTTTGTTCTTTTCTTGCGGCTTATTAAAAAAATAAAAAATAAAAAATTACAACAGATATTTAATTGCACAGCATGAAACATAGATAAAGAAATTCCAAACCGAAAGTATCTGTCAATTATCTGAAGTATTACTAAGTCTAAATTCAAAAGTCAGGTTGCTGTGTGTCAGCAGCCAAACATGTTCAAAGTACATAAGTACAAAGTACAAACGCAAAGTACATAGATATGAATTATTATTAAATGTAGTATGGAGGGGGGGGGGAGTTTAGTTTGTGCAATTTACAAAATTAACCTCAACACAAAAAAAACTTTTTGCAAGTCAGTACATTTTATTTATTTATTTTACAAATTTACATCAGAATTTTCAGTAACACTTTATAATAACTTGAATTAAATTAACTATTATAAAATGACTATGATATTAGTATTTAACAGATTCTGCAAGGTGTATGTAAACTTTTAACTTCAACTTTAATTTAACTAATGATCTGTTAAGTATTATAATGTTTTTTCATGATTTAATAATGAAAGTTATTATAAGTGTTACCGAATTTTCAGTTTCTGATTGTCACTTTTCAGATTTTTTCTTTCTTTCTTAAGAGTAGCCGTGTGACAAAATGCCAGCGCACCAAATTTGCTTCTAATTCCATCGAATGACAAACTCTTAGTAGATTTATGATTTGACTCATGCTTAAGCCCTCTTTTGCCCAACTTTACCCCAGTTAGATAATGAAGCAGACTAATAACCTGATTAGTAAAATCTCTATATTTCCATTGTTTACCTGTAAGTAAGTGTTAGCTGTGCTCATCGGCTGTGATCTCAGACTGCCTCAATAAATTTTCTGTTGTTTAGTTTCATTTTTACTGAAAACCTTCCCAGGAGGAGCTGCAAGTATCATTGCTCCTCCCATCTTCTCTCATGAATATGGAGCAAATCAAAATTGGTTTCTGTCTATAATAATGTAGAAGCACAATATTTACTTACATACTGTTTACATATTCATGTACTTTAAGTGTTAACTAAAAATTCATTATTAATAAAAGTTTAAAAATAATTATGTGGCAGCTTTACTCCAAGGCATGGATGCAATACTCTTTAAATCCAAATCCCTGATCCCAATAAATTTACTGAAATGAACACACAACTTTTTTCAGATGTCTGTGCTAATATTTCTGACTTTTCAGATCAATAATAAAATATATTACACTTCATTTAAAATATTACTCATTTTACAAGAAGTATTCATAGCACACACACAAAACTTTTCATTATTAAGGAAACCCTTTTTTGCCAGGATAGTGTCAAACCGCTCTGGGTTGTCTGGGAGTTCAAGCTTTATATCTCCTCTTGTCACTTGTTTTCCATGATCAGACAGGATGAGTTTTGAAGAAGATTAGGATCCAGAGTCCCATCCACTGAAAGACAGAGATCAGATATAAATCACAACTTCACAACATCAGTTTTCATGCGTTTAATATCTAGAATGACAGATGTCTACACACAAGAGTTAAAAAAAAAGAAAAAAAAAAGTTTACTAAACAGCACATTTCGTCTAGTCAGGTTTTAATCAGGCACAATTAGTTACGCTGTATCTGTTATTATTTATTTCATCTGCATGTGTCCTTTTTCCTTTAAATTTAAAGTTATTCATTTAGACTCTTTTATCCAAAGCGATGCTCACTTATTGTTGCTCACTTACGTATATATAATATTAGGAATAATGTCAGTTAGGGGGAACCAGATTTTTAAATCAACAGTCTAGAATGCAAAGAACAAAATTAGCTGTAAACAAAAGTGCATTTGGTTTCAGCCATAACCAGTGGAAAGAGAAATGACAAACTGATTTCTATCCATTGACAGCCAAACATGTTCAGGTACAAAGTCAGAGCGTCTACAAGGTGAAAAGAGTCAAGTAACAAGACTTAATATCAGCAAATTTCCTTACACAAAACAGGTGTAAGATGATATGTAGCCTACCTTTAAAAAATTAGAATCAGAATTTTTATTTACAGTATAATTTTATGTATGTTATTTCTTCAGTGTTTACACTCCAGCACACATCAAACATTGATTTGCATTAATCAAATATCATAGCCTCAATGCAATTCTTGTACCACTGACATAAAAAAGAACAATAAAAGACAAAAAGATCTTCGTGCCACCCGTGCCTACTCAATTCCACATGGTGAGAGGTTATCAACACCTTACATAACTGTTTCCATTATGACAATCCATTATGACTCCTACACAACTGTTTATATATGAAGAGGTCATTTGAAATTTTCTTCTAAAATGAGCATTTTTCACAGGCTCCTATGTGTAAATTCAGTAATTTCACTTTAATGGCAATAAAGGTTATTTTCATTGCCATTAAAGTGAAATAACTGAACATAAACAAAGGAACCTGAGAAAAATGCTAACTTTAGAAGAAAATTTCAGATGGCACTTAGAGGCTTTTGCATCTGAACTCTTCATACACACACACACACACACACACACACACGCACACACACACACACACACACACACACACACACTCTCTCATGTTTGTTTTGTGGTTTACGGGGACTCTCCATAGGCGTAATGGTTTTTATACCGTACAAACTGTATGGGCTATTGCCCTACACCAACCCTACACCTAAACCTACCCCTTACAGGAAACTTTGTGCATTTTTAGATTTTCAAAAAAACACCATTTAGTATGTTTTTAAGCCTTTTGAATTACGGGGACATAGGCAGTGTCCTCATAAACCACCTTCAAATTGTAATACCTCTGTCATACCCATGTCATTAAACAAATTTTGTCCCCGTAAACCACAAAAACCAGAACACACACTCACATATACCTGCAGAATTTAGATTCAACCCTAATCAAACACCCGATGCAGCTAATCAAGTCTGTCAGGTTTATTTGAAAACTAAGTGTGTTGGAACAGGGTTGGAACTAAACTCTGCACGGCTGTTGACCTCCAGCAACTGAGTTTGACACCCCTGACTTAGAAGATAGACAGTGACCTCTCGTGGTAAGTACGAGGTACTGCAGGAGCAGATATGATACAGTGCTGTTGTATCATACATACATAATAACAAAATAAAAAATCCCAGTGCTCTTTGGATAAGGGATAGTTCAACTCGTAAAAATCACGCAAGGCCAAAGCACTTAAGGATGAGTAAAATATAAAAATTGTTTATTTTGCCCATCCAACTATGGGGTCACTTCAGAGCCATTTTGGTTTTCCTTTATTTTCTTATTTTAGCTAAACTATTAACAGTTGTGCATTAAATGCTCCATATCCAACATAATATTTTGGAACAGTAATTAAGAAAGGCAGTTTAAGTTATAGCTGAGCAAATAACCTGATTATTTTATCATTTTAAATTTCGTACAGTAGTGTAACATATGCTGCAGTATATTCTAAACAGTAGAGAGCTGTCGTGCTTGGTTTAAAGAACTTTTACATGAGAAAACAATCAAAACATTGAAAAGCATTGATGAAACTTGAAAGGAAAAGCAGTTTTGAAAAAGTGACCTATAGGTATTGAGAAATGGGTCATAGCGATTGTATAAAAAATATAAAATTACTTGAATGATTTAAAAATAATCAAATAAAACATTCTGAGGGCCATTTTGTCTTGACTCTTTCCAATTCATTGTATCCGTGTGGTAATAATCTATCAGCATAAAAAGCCCTGTCCTAAAGCTATCTTCATTAATAAAACATTGTAAGTGT
Source organism: Tor tambroides (assembly GCA_021397915.2). NCBI lineage: Eukaryota > Metazoa > Chordata > Actinopteri > Cypriniformes > Cyprinidae > Tor > Tor tambroides. The sequence goes on from JAFVLL020038044.1 coordinate 6,475, forward strand.
GTTATATTATAATTAAACTACATTGCCTCTTATTTATTCAAAATTTGATGCCAAACTGTTTCACCTATAGCTACTACCTGACACACATATGAATATTATATTATCATCTTTTTACTGTCACAACCCTTGATATATTTAACAGATTTTAAGTAAAATATTTAATCATTAAGTAATATATATATATACATAATTAATAAAATGTTTATTATATATTTTAAATATTATAAATGATTAAAATTAATGCTAAACATTAGTTCATTTGAATGAAACTTAATGAATATACTACACAATACACATTGTGGTGAGGTTAATTATGTATGGAAATGCTTACTACACCTCTAAAGGTTTTACCATCTCTTATTTTGTGCTTATTACAAACCAAAATGCCACAAAAGGCATAATATTTAAGAGCATTATAAAACTTTTCGTCTCGTAATCCATAAACTAAGGGACTCAAACAACGAGGCAAGATCAAAAACAAAATGAAATTTGAGTATCTTACATTCACAAACAGCGTGACATTTACTTTCCATAAAGGCATTTCTATGTAAGGGATTAAAAGCTGCATCATACACAGAAGCAGCTGAACACCATGGAGAATTATTGTTTTGAGACCCTTATTCGTAGAGTTTTTCCTCTCTGAGGAGGCAGATCTGGCCGCCAACATAATCTTGATGTAGGTGGAGACAATAATACTCAACATTATGAAGAATAAGAGCTGCAGACTAGTCGCTCTCATGTCTGCCAGCCATTTTATCTGTAACATGGCCTCCACTGTACACACAACATAAAGGCGCAAGACACCAGGAGGAATATAGACAAAACAGGCTATGAAAATAAACAATGGGATGATAAAACTGACACTCCATATCACGAGAAGCCCAATGAAAGTGTTTTTAGGGGTGGAGATGCTGGAATGTCTTAAAGGCATACATATGGCCACATAGCGCTCCAAACACATGGCTACAAGAGTCATAGGTGAAACAACAGAGATCAAAGACGTAAATGTGCAGAAGATATAACAAGGAATTATGTGTACAGGGTACTGGTAAAATGACCCCATGAGGGTTAACTCAGTCAACAGCATAAGAGCAGAGTCAGCAAAAAGAGTCTGAGCAAACAGAATGTAGCGTGTTTCCCTGAAGGTCTCTTTCTTCAAAAAGGTGAAAATCATCAGTCCATTCACATAGAGAAGAATCCCCACCAGTACCTGAACCAGCAAAAGCTTCTCATTTACTACATTCAAATTAGACGTGCTGCTCAAATTGTTGTTTCCGGTTAAGTTCATCTTGACAGCAAAAATAAGCCATGAAAAACCTTCTTGAAGTCAGAAGGTGTAAGTTGTGATGTACCTCAAGGCAAATGGAGTGAACCTCCTAACTCTCCACCCTTTGTGCTGTTTTTATAGATCTTTAGATGGGCTGGGCCTTATTTTGTTGACAGAACCTCATATGTCATTAGTGCAGATGTTTCTATAATCTCAGTGCTGATTTCATCATTTGGCATGAATCTGAGAACAAAAAGGTGACATTGTGTGTGGGTGTTTATTTAGGCCTACAGAACCAAATCAAATAATTCAGTGTCATTAACATCATAGTTTAACTTTACTGTAACATAAAAGGGAAAAATATACTCTTAGGAAAATTCAGGCATTAAACCTACTGTAGAAAATAACTATGTTTTTTCTCTCTTTTTTTGGGCCAGCACCCCTATCCATGATTTGTGATAACCATTAAGCAGAATTGACTCCAGTCATTGAACTACTATTTCTATTTAGGGACCATAGAAAGTGTATTGACTCAGTGTATCTCAGTGTGGTATGGAAACAGCTCCAATCAGGACTGTAAAGCCCTCCAGAGAGTTGTGCGCTCAGCTGAGCGTATCTCAGGGTCTGCTCTCCCCTCCCTGCAGGACATCTACCTCAAACACTGCAAGAGCAGAGCTGTCAAAATCATCAAAGACTCAAATCACCCTGGTGACCGTCTCTTCACTTTGCTACCATCTGGTAAGCGCTTCCGTAGCCTGATGGCAAAAAATGAGAGACTTCGGAGGTGCTTCTTCCCCCAGGCCATCAGGCTCCTAAACTCAAACTCGGTCTCAATCACCAACATGACTCATTTAATAACCACGAATAATCAGTAAGCTATTAACAATTTTTCTACCATTCGTATTGCTGCTAGGGAAATACCCCGTACAACCTGTTTGTACATCTTTCTTGCACATTCCTTCTTATATTATATTTGTCTACAGTATACTGTCCTGCACACTTATTTTTTTGCACATTTTATTTTAGATTTTATTTTTTATTTCTTATTTCTACTTCATTTATTTTTTTTTATTTTCATATTTATGTATATTCTTGTGTTGTATTGCATATATTTGCACTGTCCATGGAGCGGACCTGACTAACATTTCACTGCTGGTTATACTCTGTATAATTGTGTATGTGACAAATAAAATCTTGAATCTTGAATCTTGAATTATTGCAAATTACACAACACCTAGCCTACTTCTGGTCCTCAAATCTGAGGTCAGGTTATTTTACTAAAGCTGATGATAGAGTGGAACAGCATTTGACTCTTTATAATGAAATTATATTAAAACCACCAGCATTTGGTGGCAAATCATTGTCACTGAATGAGTCATTGAACCATTTAGTCAAATGATTTGTTCAAAATGGCTGATTCATTTAGGGAAAAAGCAAGTGACTGGCTGCAGGGGTGGATCTACCGGGGTGTGGGTCCATATGACATCACACAGCCAAGAATCTGAGAATGCCTTAATTTGAAAAAGGGGATATTATTTATATGGATTTAAAAAAAAAACACTGGGTAGATTTTTATCATTATAGGGTGGTTGGGTACACACACTGCCAACAAACTGGGGGGCAGTCGTCGCCTAATGGATAGAGAGTCGGACTTGTAACCCAAAGGTCACGGGTTCGAGTCTCAGGTCCGGCAGGGATTGTATGTGGGAGGAGTGAATATCCAGTGCTCTCTCCACCCTCAATACCACGACTGAGGTGAGACCCTTGAGACCCCCAACTGCTCCCCGGGCGCCGCAGCATAAATGACTGCCCACTGTTCTGGGTGTGCGCTCACGGTTTGAGTGTGTGTGTTTGTTTACTACTCACTGCTGTGTGTACATTTGGTTAAATGCAGAGCACAAATTATGAGAATGGGCCACCATACTTGGCCACATTTCCCTTTTTTAAACATTTCAGTTCAAACAACATGTGAAAGTGAATTTTGCATCCGATGACCCCTTTAAAGCGGGGGTTATGTCACAGCCATCTTCTGGAATGCCCTTGACGGCCACCAGAGGACACTCCTCCCAGATCATTGCTTCTTGCATTGGACTTCACCTCCCATTACCCTTTTCCCGATCTCATTGCCTACAGCTGTGTGTGATTTCCTATTTAGCTCACCTGTATATATACTATGCTCACTGAGCTTTGGGTTGTGGAAGAATTTCTCTCTGCTCTGTCTCTTGCTGGTGACTGTTCTGTTTCTCCTTGTGTGATACTTTTTGCCTTCTTGCATCATGTGGATTACGGTTTTGGTTTACTTTATGAAATGCTGCACTTGGATCTTCCGTAGAGTCTGTGAGTGTTTCGTGACAATGGCGGAGTGGGTATTCTGTTCCCCCAAAGTGTCCACTAGAGGATGCAGTGCAAGTTCCCATTGAAGGGGAACGTCTCGGGTTATGCATGTAACCATGATTCCCTGAGAGGGGGAATAAGACACTGCATCCCTTTTCCATGCCTAGGGCCTGCCTGTTTCACGTTTCCTTCAGATAAAGTAGTTGATGACGTGCATTACAGGTGCCCTCTTATACTTCCTGGTGCTCCGGTTATGACGTCACGGGCTGTGCTGGCCAATGGATTGGAGTATTTTCACACATGCTTCTGACAGCGGTCATGCTGATGGCATTCCACAAAGTGTCCACTAGACTAGAGGACGCATCTCGGGAAACCATGGTTACATGCATAACCAAAAACGTTTTTTACAATTGCTATGGCCCATTTGTCAATATTTAAGTCACTTTCTTTATAAACACTTCCCACAATATGCACAATATAATCTTTGTGGGCTAAACTGTGCATCATTTAAACAGTATCTTTGGCAATAATTTTTGGTAACAATTCATTTTGATAGTCCACTTTAGACATTCTACTAACAGTTAGTAACTTTGCAATTACATGTCAACTAGCAGTCATTAGAGTATTAGTAGACTTTATTTTGATGGGTCCACAACATACAACATACTGACTATGAGAAACTTTACAAGTAAATGTCAGCTTATTCTACTAACCCTAAACCTAACTTAACAGTCTTCCCTGAGGGTTTAAAAATTGGACTATCAAAATAAAGTGTAACTAATTTTTTTTTCTCACTCACCACAACCACCATCAATACAAGGAGCCTACAGGCTAATTTGCACATTTATGAAAATGAATAAGACAGTAATATCAAAATCTAAAAAATTAAATACTACCAGAACTATCAGAGGTAGCTGCATACCTACTCAGGTGTTAGTCTTTTTACCGTCTACAGAAAAGTGGACAGTTTAAGAATCTTGTATTGTAATGTAAGATATACTGCAGTGAATTCTAAACAGTCTTTGTAAAGACATTTTTAGCAAGAAAACAATGTATAATGCTTCCTGCCGTTAGTGTTTTTTTAAGGTCATTGTTTTATGAGTGGCAATGTGTGTTTGTCATGTTATGAAAGAGACATGCTTTGGTAGTTTTGGTGCATTTTGGATGTTAAATTAACAGCTGAATTCGAAACTTTGTGATGAGAACTCAAAAAAGTTTTGAAAAAGAGACCTATGTTTTAAGAAATGTGTCGTAAGAGATTGCCGTAAAAAATGTATTATAAAAATATTTAAATGACTAAAAATTGATAAAATAATTTTGAGGGCCATGTTATGTTGGCATTTGACAGTGCATTGTAATAGCTTATTGTGATGTTGGTGTGATGGCAATATCTAAAAGCAGAAAAAGGCCTGTCCCCAAGTAATCTTCATTATTAAAATAATAAAATAATGTGCATGTGTAGACACAGAAATATCATAATTAAACTGCATTGTCTCTTTTTATTAGAAATTTGATGCCAAAATGTATATAGCTACCACCTGACACACTATACAACATACTGTATGGATATTATAGACAGTGGCTTGACATCCTACTGGCATCTTAATAAAAACAGTTTGCATCTTTTCTATTACTATTATCATACATGATGTCATTAAAACTGTAGCCTATTTTATAGATAGATAGATAGATTTTACAACATTTAAACATTAAGTAATATAAGTGTATTAATAAATGTTTATTAAACACATTTTAAATATATTTAATAAACATCAAATATATTGTCATGCATAGCATACTCAATGTGAGCCAAAATATAAAAATTTTATATGATTAAAATTATTGCTACACATTACATGCTGTTAATATGAATGAAACATTACACTACATGTTGTGTGAGGTTTAATTGTGTATGGAAATTCTTACTACACCTCTAAAGGTTTACCGTCTCTTATTTTGTGCTTATTACAAACCAAAATGCCACAAAAAGCATAATATTTAAGAGCATTATAAAACTTTTTGTCCCGTAACCCATAAACTAAGGGACTCAGACAACGAGGCAAGATCAAAAACAAAATGAAATTTGAGTATCTTACATTCACAAATAGCATGAAATCTACTTTCCATAAAGGCATTTCTATATAAGGGGTTATAAGCTGCATCATAGACAGAAGCAGCTGAACACCATGGAGGATAACAGTTTTGAGACCCTTATTTGTGGAGTTCTTCCTCTCAGAGGAGGCAGATCTGGCCGCCAACATAATCTTGAAGTAAGTGGAGACAATAATACACAACATCATGATGAATAAGAGCTGCAGACTCGTCGCTCTCATGTCTGCCAGCCATTTTACATGTAACATGATCTCCACACTACACACAACATATTGGTGAAAGACACCAGGAGGAATATATACAAAAGAGGCTATTAAAACAAACAATGGAATGACAAAACTGACACTCCATATGACGAGAAGCCCAATGAAGGTGTTTTTAGGGGTGGAGATGCTGGAATGTCTTAAAGGCATACATATGGCTACATAGCGCTCCAAACACATGGCTACAAGAGTCATGGGTGAACAAACATAGAGCAAAAACATAAGCGTGCAGAAGATATAACAAGGAATTATGTGCACAGGGTACTGGTAAAATGACCCCATGAGGGTTAAATCAGTCAACAGCATAAGAACAGAGTCAACAAAAAGAGTCTGAGCAAACAGAATGTAGCGTGTTTCCCTGAAGGTCTCTTTCTTCAAAAAGGTGAAAATCATCAGTCCATTCACATAAAGAAGAATCCCCACCAGTACCTGAACCACCAAAGGCTTCTCATTAATTGCTTTCAAATTAAATGTGCTGCTCAAATTGTTGTTTTCGGTTAAATTCATCTTGACAGCAAAGATAAGCCATAAAAAACTCAATCAGAAGGTGTAGGTTGTGATGTACCTCAAGGCAAATGGAGTGAACCTCCTAACTCTCCTCCTTTTGTGCTGTTTTTATAGAGCTTTAGATGGGCTGGGCCTTATTTTGTTGACAGACCTTCATATTTCATCAGTGCAGATGTTTCTATGATCTGAATACTAATTTCATCATTTGGAATGAATCTGACAACAAAACTATAAAATATTAGATTTAAAGATAATATTGTGTGTGGGTGTTTTTTAGGCCTGTAGCAAATTATCTCTTAATGAAAATTATTTTTAATTTCAATTATTAATTATTTATATCAGCTGCCAGTAGTAACTATTGCAGAATTAATATTACAATCAATTTTTTTTTTGTTTGTCCAGTGACCATTCAGAATCAGAATCAGAATCAGAATTAGCTTTATTGCCAGGTATGTTTGCACATACAAGGAATTTGTTTTGACAGTAGCTCAGTGCGACAGAATGACAGTGACAGGACAGGACACAGATAATAAAAAAAATAATGTACAAATATACAAAATGGACAATGTGCAAAATAGACAATTTAGTATATAAAGGTATGTTAGGTGCAAATTTGAAATGTAATAACTGTGTGTTAAATTAAAAAAAAAAAAAAAAAAGTATGACAGTGTTGTGTGTTTCATGTTTATTGCTAAGAGTTCAAGTGTTCATGAGATAGATTGCCTGAGGGAAGAAACTGTTCCTGTGCTGGCCGTTCTGGTGCTCAGAGCTCTGTAGCGTCGATCAGATAGCAACAGTTGAAAGAGGGAGTGTGCTGGATGTGGGGGGTCCAGAGTGATTTTACCAGCCCTTTTGCTCACTCTGGATGAGTATAGTTCTTGGAGACTGGGGAGAGTTGTACCAATGATTCTCTCAGCAGTCCGGACTACCCTCTGTAATCTTCTGAGGTCAGATTTGGTAGCTGAGCTGAACCAGACAGTTATTGAAGTGCAGAGGACGGATTCAGGGATGGCGGAGTAGAACTGTTTCAGTAGCTCCTGTGTGGTGTGGTGTCATCTGCAAACTTCAGGAGCTTGACAGAGGGGTATTTAGAGGTGCAGTCATTGGTGTAGAGGGAGAAGAGCAGTGGGGAGAGAACGCAGCCCTGAGGAGCTCCAGTGCTGATCGTACGGGTGCTGGATGTGTATTTTCCCAGCCTCACTAGCTGCTGCCTGCCTGTCAGGAAGCTGGTGATTCACTGACAGACGGAGGTGGGGATGGAGAGCTGAGTTAGTTTGGGCAGGAGGAGGTTTGGAATGATAGTGTTAAAGGCCGAGCTGAAGTCCACAAACAGGATCCTCACATAAGTCCCTGGTTTGTCCAGGTGTTGTAGTATGTAATGCAGTCCCATGTTGACTGCATCATCCACAGACCTGTTTGCTCTGTAGGCAAACTGCAGGGGGTCCAGTGATGTCCTTCAGATAAGCCAAAACTAATTTTTCAAATGACTTCATGACCACAGATGTTAGAGCCACAGGTCTGTAGTCGTTAAGTCCTGTTACCTTGGGTTTCTTTGGGACAGGGATGATAGTGGAGAGTTTGAAGCATGAGGGGACTTCATACAGCTCCAGTGATCTGTTGAAGATCTGTGTGAAGATGGGGGCCAGCTGGTCAGCACAGGATTTCAGACAGGCTGGTGTCACACCGTCTGGGCCTGGTGCCTTCCTTCTCTTGTTCTTTTTGAAGACCTGGAGCATGTCATCTTCTCTTATCTGCAGTGCAGCTGTGGGGGAGAGGGGGGTTGCAGGAGGTGTGAATGTTTTTTTTTCAAACCTGCAGTAGAACTCATTCAGATCGTCTGCCTGTTGTTGATTTTCCACAGTGCCTGGGGATGGTGTCTTGTAATTGGTGATGTCTTTCAGACCTTTCCACAATGAAGCCGTGTCACTGGAAGAGAATTGGATCCTTAGCTTATCGGAATAATTCCTCTTTGTTACTCTGATCTCCTTTTCCAGTGTGTATTTGGCCTGTTTATACAAGACTCTGTCCCCATTCCTGTAAGCATCTTCTTTGGCCTGACGGAGCTGTCTGAGTTTTGCAGTGAACCATGGTTTGTCGTTGTTATAATATGTATGTTGTTATAATATGTATGTATGAATATATATCGTTGTTATACAGTGCCCTCCATAAGTATTGGAACAGTAAAGACAAAATTACTCTGTTGGCTGTGGAGACAAGACATTTGCAAATATGATTAAAAGATGAATATGAGACAAAACTACAGAATGTCACATTTTATTATTAGCCGTTTCAACACATACATGCTTTACCAAATAAAAAGAACAGCACTTTTAGAGTTCATCCCACTCATTGATGTGAGCATAAGTATTGGGACAGTTGAACATAAGGCAGATATAAAAGATTAAAAGCTATTATTTAGTTGCAGATCCCTTGTGCACAATCACAGCAGTGAGTCTATGACCCATAGACATCACCAGACTCTTGATCTCATCCTTTGAAATACTTTTCCCAGCCTTTAATGCAGCCATATCCAATTGTTGCTTGTTTTGGGGAGTTTGTGCCTTTACTCTCCTCTTCAGCTGGTGAAATTCATGTTCAATTGGATTCAAATCTGGAGATTGACTTGGGCAATCTAAGACTTTCAATTTCTTTGCCCTTATAAATTCCTTGACTGAACTGGCCGGGTGTTTTGGGTCATTGTCCTGATGCAATATGAAGCACTTCCTAATGAATCTGGTGGCATTTTCATGAATATTGGCAGGCAAGATGGTTTTGTACCCTTCCAAATTCATTCTGCTACTGTCATCATACATTAAGTCATCAGTAAAGTTGAGAGGGCCTTTTCCAGATACAGCCATGCATGCCCATGCCATGACACCACCTCCACCATGCTTTACAGATTAGGCTGTATGGTTAGAATCATTTGCAGTTCCCTTTTTTTTTTCTCCACATTTTTGCTTTCCCATCACTTAGATAAAGGTTCATCTTTGTCTCATCGGTCCATAAACACAGTTCCAAAACTATTCTGGCTCACCTTTGTGCTTGTTTGCAAACTCTAATCTTGCCTTTCTATATTTGGTGCTGCTCAGAGGTTTGCATCTTACTGTGTAGCATCTGTAATTCTGTGTCAAAGTCTCCTGCGGACAGTAGATTGTCAGAGCATCACCCCAGCTTTCTGGAAGTTGTTGGTGATTTTACAGACACGTCTTTCAGGGTTCATTTTCACAGCTTTTATGATTTGTCTGTCATCAACTACTGTTGTTTTCTCAGCTGATCAGGTAGTTGTTGGTTGCTGGTGTCGCTGGCGGTTTCCAAACTCTTGATTTCTCCATGCCCTTTGCTATAGCTCTAAATGACTTCCTCTTTTCTTTTAGCATCCAAATTGCTTGCTTTTCTCTAAAAGTCAGCTCCCTCATCTTCATCCAGGTTTGTGTGTGTCATCATCGAATGCAAGATTCAGAATGCAGAAGTAATGGATAGAACTGATACGATACATTCCCTGCTTTTAATATCTGAAGAATTAATGCAACAGGACACAGCTGATAACTTAGAAAGACCTGTGAGGCAACTGTTCCAATACTTATGCTCATGTCAGATAGGGGGATGAAACTCTAAAAGTGCTGAACTTCTTAGCTGGTAAAACATCTATGTGTTGAATCACCCGATAATAAAATGCGACATTCTGTAGTTTTGTCTCATATTCATCTTTTAATCATACTTGTAAGTGTCTTGACTCCACAGCCAACAGAGCAATTTTGTCTTTACTGTTCCAATACTTTTGGAGGGAACTGTATATATTCAGTGTAATTTCATATCAGTTCTAAGAAATTATATTTTTGTGGCCATGGAAAATAACTTGCCTGCAGTACTAATGCATTAGAGCATTTAACAAAATAAATAAATAAATAAATAAAAATAGGGGGAAGTATAAGTGAATGAAACCATTAAAAACCAGAGAAATAAGCTGTGGAAAAGGAGTTGGTTAACCACCTGAGTGAACCATCAGCACCTTTTTACAAAGTGGTCTATAGCTTATACTAAACCTCTGTTTCATTTAGTTAAAAGTATGATATTTGCATGTTATGAGGAGGTGATATGAACCAATGGATGGTGGACTAAACAAGGGATATTTTGATATCAAACACATTACCAGTTATATAATGTAATAATTCTATCATACAGACTGTATTGTATTGTTGTATACTGTTTTCTGAATACTGTATGCTACAGTATTCAGAAAACAATATACAACAATACAAAAGACAATATAAAAAACAGCAGTGATACAATGTCCTGGGAATGTGTACATTCATTCATAGAAAGGGGCAGGGTTCCAGAGAACCTCATGGTTTGCCTGTTTTGTGTAGAATGAATGTGTTTTATTTGTAAAGTATAACAAATGTTAATGTGTCTGATTTGTCCAGCTGTTACAACCCTGCAGAACCAAATCAAATCATGCAATGTGTCATTACCATGGTAGTCTAGCTTTATATACTGTGACACAACAGAAAAAAATATATACTTCTAGTAAAATTCAGGCATTAAAACTGTTGTAGAAAATAGCCATGTCCTTTGCATGGGCTAAATGTCTTTACTTAATATTAATATAGATTATCTATCATCCATCCATCCATTTTCCACCACTTATCCAGGCCCAGGTCGCGGTGGCAGCAGGGTGAGCAAGGACACCCATACCTGTACATCCTTTTCCCTGGCTGCTTCCTCTAGCTCATCCTGGGGGATCCCAAGACGTTCCCAGGCCATCTGAAAGATATAATAACTCCAGTGTGTCCTGGATCTGCCCTGGGGTCTCTACCCAGATGGACATGCTTGGAACATTTCCACTGGAAGGCATCATAACCAGATCCCCCACCACCTCATTTGGTTCCTTTCAATGCAGAGGAGCAGTGGCTCTACGCCAAGCCCCTCCTGGATGTCCGAGCTTCGCACCCTGTCCCTCAGGGGTAGCCTAGACACCCTGCGGAGAAAACTTATTTCAGCTGCTTGTACCCATTTTTACATGATTACATTCTTTCGTCATTACCCAAAGCTCATGTCCATAGGTGAGGGTTGCAACATAAATCAACTGGTAAATTGAAAACTTCACCTTTAGGCTTAGCTCGCTCTTCAACAGAATGGTACAACAGACGGTACTGCTGCCACTCCACCGATCTGCCTGTCACCGATCTCATGCTCCAGCCTACCCTCACTTGTGAACAAGACCCCAAGGTACTTGAAATCCTCTACTTGGGGAAGCAACTCACTCTCTACCCAGAGTGAGTAATTCACCCTTTTCTGGCTGTGGCCTCAGATTTGGAGGTGCTGACCCTCAATCCTGTCGCATCATACTCGGCCGCAAACTGCCCAAGTAAGCGCTGAAGGTTACAGCCCAATGAAGCCATCAGGACAGCATCATCTGCAAAAAACAGAGATGCCATCCTAAGTCCCGCAAACTGGACACCCTCCGCCCCCCGGATCCACCTTGAGAACCTGTCCATGAATATCAAAAACAGGATGGATGACAAGGGTCAGTCCTGAAGGAGTCCAGCACTCTATGGGAACGATCTTGATTTACTGCTGAGGACATGAAGACAGCTTTCACACTGGCTGTATAAAGACCGGATAGCATGCATTAGTGAACCTGGAACCACATACTCCTGGAGCATTCCCAGTCATAAGCCTTCTCCAAATCTACAAAACACATGTAGACTGAATAAGCAAAATCTCATGCCCAATCCAGGACTCTTGCCAGGGTAAAAAGCTGGTTTACTGTTCCACGGAATCCGCATTGTTCCTCCACCAGCTGAGTTTTGACAATTGGTCAGATTCTCCTTTCCAGTACTCTGGCATAGGCTTTTCCAGGCAGGCTGAGAAGTGTGATTCCTCTATAATTGGAACACATTCTCCTCCTTTTTTAAAAAAAAATGGGAACTACCACACCTGTCTGCCAATCAACAGGCACTGTCCCAGACTCCCACGTGATATTGGACAAGCGTGTCAACCAAGAGAGACCAAATTCATCCAAGGCCTTCAGCATCACCAGAGTGAATCTTATCCATCTGTAGCGCATTGCCACTTTGGAGCTTTTTGAGCTCAATGACTTCCACCAGGGAAATTCTTCCAAGTCATCCAACCCTGCCTCAACATGTGAGGGCATGTCCTCTGAGTTAAGGAGATCCTCAAATGTTCCTTCCACCTCCAGACAACATCGCCAGGCAAGGTCAGCAAGTCCCCATCCTGACTTGCAATAGCCTGGACCAGTCCATGCTTTCCCCGCATCAGCCATCTGACGGTTTGTCAGAACCTCATTGAGGCCAACCAAAAGTCCTTCTCCATGGCTTCTCCAATCTCCTCCCACACCTGAGATTTTGCATCCCTGACCATCTAGCCTGCTGATATCGGGAGACCCACAAGCCAACCAGACTCGAAAGGCTTCTTTCTTCTGCCTGACGGCCTCCCTCACCGCCGGCATATGCCAGCGTGTTCTTGGGTTGCCGCCACGATAGACACCAACAACATTCCAGCCACAGCTTGTAGCAGCTGCTTCTGCAATGGAGACTTTGAACAGGGTCCACTCGGAGTCCATGTCCTCAGCCTCCACCGGAAGTAAGGAAAAGCTTCTCTGGAGGTGGGAGTTGAAAGTATTCCAGACAGGATCCTCTGCCAGATGTTCCTAGTTAACCTTCACTATTCGTTTAGTTTTCCTGGGTCTGTCTGGAAGCCTCCCCCACCATCTTATCCAACTCATCACCAGGTGGTGATCAAGTGACAGCTCAGCTCCTCTCTTTACCCGAGTGTCCAGAACATCTGGATGAGGTTCGATGATACAACTACGAAGTCTTTCAAAGACCTTTGGCCTAAGGTGGTCTGGTACCAAATACACTTATGTTTACACTTATGAACCACCTTATGTTCAAACATGGTGTTTGTTATGGCCAATCCATGCTGAGCACATAAGTCCAATAACAAAACACCACTCGGGTTCAGATCAGGCAGGCCATTCCTCACAATTACCCCACTCCAGGCTTCTCTGTCATCCCCAACATGGCCGTTAAAGTCACCCAGCAGAACTATGGAGTCCCCAGGTGGTACCCCTGGACCCAGGACCTACAAGAAGGCTGGACACTCTGAAGTGTAGTTTGGCGCATAAACACAAAACACAGTCAGAGCCCCTCTTATCTACCAGGCAAAACTCCTACACAGTGGCACCAAGTCGGGGACTTGTAAGTATTCCCACCCCCCGCTCAGAGTCCAACCCCCATCTAGGAGTTTGGTTCCAGAGCCAGAGATTAACTTTAATTAAGGTTGTGATTAGCTTGTGATTTGCTGTCATCAATAAGCTTGAAGCACATGCTAATTGCATTACATATAGCATTTATTTTACAGAAATGTAAAAAAAAACCCACACACATTGTAAAAGAATGTTTTATTTTATCAGGTATGTTTTTGTCATTCAGTTTGTTCATCTTTAATTTTATTGCTTGAATGTCTCCTCTCTGTCCGTTTTATGCATTGTGTCTGCATGGGAGAGAAATGTAAAAGGGCAAAATCATACATTGTAAAATATTGTTTTATCTTATCAAATTAAATGAAGAGTCCACCAGTCAGTTGATGTCTGTCTATTTATTCCAACAAAAACATACAACACAGACAACACCAGCTACACATACTCCATGTGCCTGTGCTACTTCTGACAACAAGACAAATGGATTTGGAATGTTGGCTTTGGTGCTTCCGGTGTACACATGGTGTTAGAATTTTACAAACCATAATCTTCTGCAAGTAGTTACAAGTAGTTATAAGTTTCAGCTCGTCTCATTATGAATCCATCGGGAATTGTTTGGATTTGATCGATGTTGTTTGCTATTGGTGCAATTTCATATACTTTTACACTGATTATACACATTGTATATATCTACAAAACCCAATATTTCTCATCCCCCTCTCAAACTTACTAAATGTTTGCAGGATGTTGTATGTATTTCTTAAAGTTTAATACGAGCAAAACTGAAGTCCTTCTTGTTGGGTCCAGGTCTACTTTATCTAATTATCTACATATCTGCTTATTGATAACGGCCCAGTTAATATTTCCACCCAAGTGAATATATATATATATATATATACAGTCATGGCCAAAAATATCGGCACCCTTGGTAAATATGATCAAAGGCGGCTGTGAAAATTAATCTGCATTGTTAATCACAAAAAAAAAAAAAATCACAAAAATCTAACCTTTCATTGGATAATAAGAATTTAAAATGGGGGGAAATTTCATTATGAAATAAATGTTTTTCTCAGATACACATTGGCCACAATTAACGGCACCCTTTTATTTAATACTTTTTGAAACCTCCATTTGCCAGTTTAACACTGCTAAATTTTCTCCTATAATGCCTGATGAGGTTAGAAAACACCTGACAAGAGATCAGAGACCATTCTTTCATCCAGAATCACTCCAGACCCTTTAGATTCCCAGCCCCATGTTGGAGCTTCTTCTCTTCAGTTCACCCCACTCATTTTCTATAGGGTTCAGGTCAGAGGACTGGAATGGCCATCGCTGAAGCTTGGTTTTGTGCTCAGTGACCCATTTTTTTGTTGTTTTTGAGGTTTGTTTTTGGATTATTGTCCGGTTGGAAGATCCAAACATGGCCCATTATAAGATTTCTAACAGAGTCAGTCACTTTTTGATTTTTTATCTGTTGGTATTTGATAGAATCAGTGATGTCATGTGTCTAAACAAGACCTCCAGCAGAAATATAGGCCCACAACATCAAAAATGCAGCAGTATATTTTGTTGTACACATGGGGTACTTTTTATCCCTGTGTTCACCAAACCCATCTTGAGTGTTTGCTGCTAAAAATCTATTTTTTTTTAGTTACATCTGACCATAGAAGCCGGTCCCATTTGAAGTTCCAGTCGTGTCTGATAACTGAATATGCTGGAGTTTGTTTTTTGGTGAAAGTATTTTCTTTTCTTGATTTTTTTCTTGAAGCCCTCCCAAACAACATGTGGGGATTTAGGTGCTGCTTGATAATTTTTTTTTAAGGTTTTCTGACCCCGAGACTCAACTGTTTTCTGCAATTCTCCAGCTGTGATCCTTGAAGAGTCTTTGGTCACTCAAACTCTCCTCCTCACCGTGCATTAGGACGATATAGACACACGTCCCCTTCCAGGCAGATTCATAACATTTTATGTTGATTAGAAATTCTTAATTATTGCCCTAAGGGTGGAAATAGGACTTTTCACTGCTCTAGCTCTTTTCTTAAAGCCACTTCACTAATTTGTGAAGCTCAATTGTCTTTTGCTGCACATCAGAAATATAATCTTTGGTTTTTCTCATTGTGATGGATGATTAAGGGAATTTGGCCTTTTTTCCCTCCTATTTATATTTCTGTGAAACAGGAAGCCATGGCTGGATAATTTCATGTTCGTAATCACCCTGAAGTGCTCAAAATTGTGAATATGAATGGGAATATATTTCAGATATATTTTACTCATAAGACTTTCTAGGGTTACCAGTAATTGTGTCCAACATGTATTTGAGAAAAAAAACAACATTTATTTCATAATGATATTTCCCCCCATTTTAAATTCTTATTCTCCAATGAAAGCTTAGATTTTTGTGATTTGTTTTAATAAAAGATCAAAAGGATTAACAATGCAGATTAATTTTCACAGCCTTCTTTGATCATATTTACCAAGGGTGCTGATATTTTTGGCCATGACTGTATATATATTTTTATGCATATCGCCCGCAGGATTCTAAAACTCTGATTAAAACTTTGTTTGGCTTTTAGTGATTTTGATTACTTGATTTGTATGTTTGTGTTTTTGTATAGATTATATTTTATTGATTTTGCTGTAAAGTGTCCTTGAGTGCCTAAAAAGGTGCCTATAAATAAAAGTTTGTTTCATTTTACCCACTTTTAGTGACTTGTTTTCAGTTCAGTGTTTAACTGAAATGCTGCTAAAAAAGAGTTGGAAAAACTGGTATCATAGGATTATACAATCCAGGATATTGGCATACTTCGTGTCAGAGTGACTGCCATGTATGTTCAAAAGTTATTTTTGAGAAACTTGTGGATTAGTGCTGACTCGAGCCATGAACTTTGCAGACAATTCAAACCGATTTGGTGAACTAGTTCAACAGAAAAAAATTGTTCACAAACATCACTAAGCTGAACCAGACATGTTGGATGAAAGCTTTTTCAAAGGTCAGCTATGCAAAAGCAACATCTTCTGTGACAGAAGAAAAAGCAGGTACAAGTGAAACACTGTCTTTTGAGACTAATCATCAGTGTTTGTAAGCTGTTTTCACTGTAGACCTCATTACAGCTCACAGGTCATTACAACATGTCATTTGTTCAGCCTTTCCCTTGTTAACAGTTGGCAGTTAGCTAATGCCTCAGTCACACTGATTGCTTTCCAAACAAACATGCTTATTACCAATTAAAAGGCTAAATAGAGGGTCTGTTTTAATAATTAATGACAGTGTTAATTACTTTCATCAAACTTAATGAGCCACCAAGGCTTTAAAGCTATTCCACAGGTAAACAGCTGAGTGAATCACATGGGATGAGGTTACAGTTTGATTGGCATATTACCTAATAAAGACTTTGTTGCTCTGAAAAGAACATGATGTGTTTATGAAGTCTCTTGAAAAAGCTGTATTTGTATCAACTGAGTCTAACTATCCTATTGTGTTTACAGACATTTCCTTATGTTGCTTACTAGATATGATCATGATCACCCAATATGTATTATATTCAGGGGTTGTTTCCTCATATTTCATCAACAATATAATATTTGCATTATAGAGAACTTAATATTGTCACGCATCAAAACCAATAACTGCATTTATAGTTGACTTTAGAAATCAATGGTGCAATAGTACACATAAAAGCTATCAGTGGCAATTGGTGAAAAAAAAAGAATAGAGACAGATTTGATCCCTGTGATTGTAAATTATGTAAAGAGTGTTTCTCAAAGCAATTATTTTTTAGAACTTTTGCAATGAATTCACTCTTTTTTTGAGTATGCCATGAGTATAAGCAAATTATTTTGACGTCAAATTATATATTATATAAGCTATTAATAGTTTATATTATTTATCATTTTTATCTAGTTTTAAATATTTAAATAGCTTATTTTTTTTATAAAAAAAACTATTATATAAGTGGTTTTATTTGCTATTTGCTTTGCAATTTTTCCCCTCTATTACAAAAGTTCTCTGAACATGAATTAAAACTGTCATTTTATTTTACATGTACAATGAACATCAAATAAACAGCTATATTTAAAATAAGATTTTTTTTTTTTGCAAGTTTAGCTAAAATGAAGTTGTCACTGAGTAATTGCTATTAGTTTATAATCAAATTTTAATAACTGTTAAACACATTTTTTATCAAAATGTGTGAGCTGTATTTCTTACAATTCTTACAACAGGGCTGACAAGGTTGACTAGCTTTTCAATTTAGGTTACTGATTTTATTTAAGATTTGTTTTATCTAACATCTAATAACAACCAAGCAAAAACACGGGAATTTATCTCTAATATTTCCTAAAATATCCATCATAGGAAACCAAAACATAGGCTATCATACACTGAACAACTTT
The DNA here is from genome assembly GCA_021397915.2 of Tor tambroides. Taxonomy (NCBI): domain Eukaryota; kingdom Metazoa; phylum Chordata; class Actinopteri; order Cypriniformes; family Cyprinidae; genus Tor; species Tor tambroides. Next base: position 24,575 of record JAFVLL020038044.1, read on the forward strand.
AATTTTCACTCTTGTAAATTTTACTATTAATTACAAAGAAATGACAAGTAACGTCTTTGTTAATGTTGGTTTTAGTACATCAAGTTGCCACTAGAGAGCGTAATCACCAAATACATCTGTAGAGGCCCTTAAACCCAACATTCCTGTACTATTAATGAAACAAAAATCACCATATCCCCCGCCCCATACCTTGCTAAAAAAGGAACAATTCTCACACAGAAGCGACGAATGGTGAAAAAATACTCTCAGTCTCATGACATTTCTGTTACAAGTTTATTTTAGAACACTGACGTATACAGAGATGTGTCTGAACCCACATAGAGAAGGGAAAAGGAATCTACACCTCTATCTGCAGCATCAAAATCACCACACAGTGCTTCAAAACAGCATCTCTATGCTGAAACAAAGAGAAGAACAAAAACCCTACAAGGCTATAATACAAAATTTATGCACAAAACAAAGTAACAATAATTGGGCACCTTTTAAAAGTTACACAAACAACTGGTGCTGAGGTAGACAATACAATAAAGTAAAACACGACGAATGTAAAACCATTTCGACACCAAGAACACGGTCTTGTCACTAGAACAAGGCAAATGGAGCGAAAATGGCCGTTTGGTCCCACGTGGATCCTCAGTCCGAGTTTTAATTTGTGTAACGATGGCACAAATATGGGCGCACTGAGTGACATGGCTACTTCCTGTCTGAAAGCAAAGTAAAACACAGTGATACAGCGGCAGGGATGCCAAGTTTTCACTTAAATGCTGACCTGTAGATTTATTGCTTGTGGCGACCGAAAAAAGGGTTACAAAACTAAACGCAGTATCCGTAATGACAAAGAAAGTGTAGGTGTTTATCCTAAATTTGATATCTGTGATGATCTGTGAGTAAAGTGAAGGCATCCCTGATTGCCTAAGAGCACAGTTCATATCAAGGTGACTTTGCATAAAGACACAAATACAGGGCAGAAGATGTATCAAATCATTTACAGGGTGTCTGTCAGAGCACCTCTTTGTTGCTAACCGGTGCATGTATTTAACACTGAAGAAGTCGACCACACTGACTCACACTGCACACACAAGGACCAGTACAGACCGTATAGGTGACTCTAATCTTACAGTGAGCGGTGAACACGATACAAACACACAGATACAGCTTTACTTTTCATGTCTTACAGGTCGCTTGTGCTCCTTGACCTTCAGCTCTTGGCATTAGTTCACTCACAGTCATTTTATACTCAAAATGTGGAATCATCATCATCATCATCATAACACCCAGCAGCAATGACTACAATATGCTTTTACAAACATCTACTACTTGTATATGTTCAACATTGTAAAATAAGCACAAGAAAACAATTTTCCACGCAAATCAAGAACAAGCACAAATGCAAAAGATACTGTAAAAATATTCGCCTCACTCAAAACGAACAAAAAAAGAACGGGTCGCACAATAATACCCCGTACAAAAATACAACATATTCCCTTATCAAAGTGCCGCGTTTGGCTCTTGTCGAGAGATTTATTTTCACAGAAAATCACATATTCGTTTTTGTTTTCTCTAGCGAACTTTTCCACGTAACTGCACGCATCGGTACCGCATCTCTGATGACTTACCGCTTCAATAATTTTCACATAAAAACATCATTTTTATTCACATTGTTTCAAGTTTATCCCCTCAAGTATCTAATAACTAAACATTTTCTCAACGCTATTCTAAAATCATCTAGAATGTATGCATCTACCCTTTCAGGCTGAATACGTTTCATTGTAAGGAGTGTAAATATATTGACGAACCGGGTTGTTTTTTTCTAGCGAATGGAAACATGAGTGTGGGTGTAAATGAAAATGCTAGTTACAAGCAAAACAAAAGTGTGCTTTTGCTTTAGTGCAAAACTGAGAGCAGAGTAGAGGTAGCCCTGAAACAGATGGCCGAGAGGCAGATATGCACACTAGTACTACGCTTAACGTTAAAATACCACTGAATAATTCACAGACCCAGATGGAATCAGCATTAAAGGTGGGGTCACATTAGCAAATTTCAGAGTCTTTTCATAAGCAAAAAAAAACCGTCCATTGTCAATACTGTAGTGAGGGTGAATTTTATATGAATGCATATGTTACTTGTATGAAAATGTACGATTTTAGAGAATAAACGTAAGCATGAAGGTCTATAAAATATTCGTCCAGTCACATCCCTCGGTCCGAGGACTATGATAGGCGGCTATCCTACCTGCCTGTCAATGTATGCATTTTAGCATACCTTCACACACCCTGTGAAGGTCTACACCCTGTGTAGACATTATACGATATCAGCGCATTCCATTACTCTATTGCAGCTGAGCGAGAATGGAAGGTGTTATAATTGCAATATTATGCTCTTTGTACTGTAATGTTTTCTCACTGGTGAATGAGACATGAGATAATCTGACAGCACTGCATTCAATCCTGCACTCTCATCGTGTCGCAGGTTAGCCTTTGGTCTGCCTGTGCGCGTTCATGTGATTTGGAGGAGGCGATACTTTGGAGAATGATTTGCAGGGAGGGTGGGATCTTATGTTTTCAAAGCTAGCTTGCTATTGCTAGCCTCTCTGAAATCGCCTACCCTACCTTTAAACTCATTGTGAAATCTGAGGAAATGTTTCGCTCTCGTATGAAATTCCTGATCATTTGGATTTCTTTTGAAGTGACTGGATTTCCAACCTGATCTCATGAGAAAAGGTAACTCTTTTTACGAGGTGGCGATTTTGTATGAATGCGTATGGTGTGATTCATATGAAAATGTGCGATTAAAAAAAAATTATGAATTTGAACCTGTTGCGAAATCTGCAAAAATGAAAATCTTTCGCCCTCATGTAAAACTCCTGATCTTGTTGATTCCTATTGAAAAGCCTGAATTTCCCACCTGATCTCATGAGAAAAGGTAACTATTTTATGAGGTGGGGATTTCGTTTGAATGTATATGATGTGATTCGTATGAAAATGTGCGTTTAAAAAAAAAGACGAATTTGAACCTGTTGCGAAATTTGCAAAAATTCACCCTCATGTAAAATTCCTGAACATGTTGATTCCTATTGAAAAGACTGGATTTCCAAACTATTTGTAACTATTTTATGAGGAGGTGATTTTTATGAATTTGTACAATTTCATTTGTGCGGAAATGGATGATTTTTTCAAAAAATACGTAAGCGTGAAGGTCCACCCCTAAACTTAATTGTCAATGGGGCATAAGCAGACCGTACAAAAAGTATAAATGAGATTGCACAAATTTACACCAATTAGTCACCAATTTTCCAAAACACAAAATAGTTACATATTGTCATGAGTTGGTAATGTGATTTTCGCCAAACAAACAGGCAACTGTGACCACACCTTTACAATTTTTTAGTAGTGCAGAATAGATTTAAACATAGTAAAATGCCTTAAATGTAAAGTACTACAGTCTTATTGATAAATAAAACATTTACCAATTGACCAACACAAACACATAAAGGGCAGCAGATATATAGAACGCTGCGAACAAACGTTCCAATTTTCTCTTAAATTTCTCTCAGATTGCGTCTGGGCCTGATAATGTGGCATTCTAAATGCGTTGTACAGCTTTAAAAAAAAAAGCTCAGCAGGAAATGAGAGACAAAGACTAGTACAAAAATAAATCTAGCATGTGAGGTAACAAAATTAGGCAATTCAAGTAAAACGTTCGAACAGAGATGACAGAACACAAACTTCAACGGCGAGCTAACTAAAGGTATCCTCAGCAGAAAACTGCAGAAACATATACTGCATCGCGGTTTTTAAATGTAAAAAATAATCTCTTTTTAATTCATAAACTGATTAATGAGTATGATATTAACATTTCATTAGACTAAAATGCCTGCAACTGCAAAACTGCGATTTCATCATGTTACCATGTGAACATAAAAAAGAAATCAACTGACATGCTGTATTATTTGGTGTGAAAGTGAGTGAAATGAAAGCAAAATCGCAGAGATTCACCTCTCCGGCTTCGTCTGAATGCACTAAATGCAGAAATGGTGCTGAAAACAGCAATAAAAAAAACGGGCCTCTGAAACGCTGAAAGTGCACAGTGTAGTTATTTAAGGTTGAATAAATGTCCCTGAACATCCACTACAGTTGCTTGGCAGCACAATTTTGGATGTACCACTGAGAAAAGCTGTTTTGTTAAGCACTTTATTACGTTTTAAAGAAAATGACTAATGGGTCCAACCCTGTGCATTTCCTCACATGTATTTATTAAAAAAACATGAAAATTGAGGACTAGAGAGCCTAATAATGAACTTAAGGGAGCAATTTACTAAAAAAGGGCATCATTTCATTCGCTAATGTGTTTAGCTCCACTATTTCATCGTGTGTGTGAGTTTTCAGCTTTGGTCCATGTTTTTATTTGACTCAGAATAGCTCCATTAAGACCCCATGAAATCAGAATAGGATGTTTTGAGGTTGCTAGCGTATTCTAAATGTTGACCTTTTAATGGATATGCATTTAATATTATGGGTGTGATGTAACTAAAGCCTACTGGATGATCCCTATGACATTCCCACCTCTTGGAGATTTCATGGGGTCTTGAAAATCTATGGCTTATGTGTTGTCCGTGGAGAAAAAGTAAGGGAATCCTTATTTGAATAAAACATTACAAGTATGATCATGCAGTGAATTTCTCTGGTCAACAGGGTGGAATGCAGATAAATGGATTCTTGTCATAGTGGTGGACTGTACTAACACTTTCTGAAAATTCACATCCCTTTCACATATAACATTTCCATTTCATAAACATATGTGAGTGCAGTTACATCCTAAAAATGTGCACAAATGCATGTCACAAACAAAAGGTCAAAAAAATCCACATCACATTTCATCACTTTGACCACGCCCCCTCACCGTCTTTGGCCAGGACCAAAAGCAAACCTTCAGGTGAATTGTCCTTGGGCGCATCTTGCCACTTTTTCATTCGGTTTTGTCGGGCCGTCTCACACGTAGCAGAGGTACAGGTAGGTCTTCTCTATCCTCCAGTCTGGGGGCACGTCCTCGGGCTTGTGGGTCTTCATGTGCTTCTGCATGGACGAGAGGCTGGGGCAGTACTCCTGGCAGATGGTGCACTGGTAGGGCGAAGCGCCGTTGTGGGTACGCAGGTGTTTGATCATGGCGGAGTAGTCCCGAGAGCGCTGGTGGCACAGCTTGCACTCAAACGGCTTCTCACCTGTGGAGAACAAGTACAGGATATTTCAAACTACCAATAATGTGAAAATGACAGAAACAGCTGTGTTGATTAAAGACAGCATGAAATGGGAATCACAGCTCATTTTATTTCCATAATTTGATGGATAATGTTCGAATTTATTCCAGGGTAATTACTGTTAACTAAAAGTAAAACTAAATCCTAAAAAAGATTTTCATTACTTAAAATAAAATAAATGTAAATAATAATAATAGTAAATAATAAAAATGCCAAAATACACTCCAAAATAACTAATTTATTTATTTCATTACTTAAATGTTAATTGAAATAAAATATTTAAAAAATGTAACTTTTCAGTAACTAATCAGTTTTATTTCAGTATCATTAATATACTATTATATTGTTTTTTTATTCGTTTTTTTAGATTAGTTTTTTCTTAGCTTTTATTGTGAATGTAAGTTTTTATTAGTTGTATTTTGTATTAGATTTTATTTCTATATTTTCCGTTTTTTATTAGTTTTTAATTAGTTGTCATTTTAATTATTTGTTTCTGTTTTTAGCATTTTTATATACTAAATGTATACTAAATGTAAATGAGAAATGTTGTCTAACTTATTTCAACTAACTGAAATAAAATAACTTAGACAACATTTCTCATTTACATTTAGTTTAACTGGTACTAAAAAAAAAACTAAATATAAACTAAATAAAAAATATAAAATTATGCTAAAAATGCTAAAAATACAGAAACAAATAAATAAAATGACAACTAATTAAAAACTAATAAAATGGAAAATATAGAAATAAAATCTAATTCAAAATACAACTAATAAAAACTAAAAAACAAAACTGTCATCTAAAAACTAAAATTTAAATAATATAATAGTATATTAATGAGACTGAAATAAAACTGATTTTTTGATTCATAAATAAATTAAAATGCAGTTCATACATACAGTGATAGTATTACCACCTGTGTTATATAGATATTTTTAATTTCTGAATCAAAATTCATTTTTATATTTTTTTAAAAGAATGAAATTCTTGAAAAGAAACCTTTTAAGTAGTTCCCTTTACATACCATTTCTTAGAAAATGTTAAAAATAAAAAGAAATGAAACTGCCTCACTGCTTATTAATATCTGAAAAACGTCTGTTAAAGTCATGAAATTACATCACAGAGAAACCACTACAGACCCTCAAAAGGGCAATAAGACTCTTAAAATATCTTATAATTTGACCTTTTTATTTTTATTAATAATTCATGACATTTATAAAACATATTTTTACCTTGAAAAAATGTATTTAAAATCTTTTTGGAAAATAAATGATATTCAATCGAAAAAAGACTGGTACTAATGACAGATTATCAGACGATAGCAACAGCTTCTAGATTTCCCATACTAGCTCTGCTTCCTGTCTGATAAGGTGGAGTTAAGCTGCCACCTGCTGTCCAGGATGGGAACGACAGATGTGTAGAGCACAGCAAACCGAGTATTGATCCGCCATTGACAGCAAGTGTAAATGTCAGTGATTCTCCGGCTGGTTGTGTGAAGGAGCAGTGGCCTTTCAGCCGAGAGTTTCTGCTCTTGTTATCTTCACCTGCCCAGTCTCGTGGCCGCAGCCCCGCTTGACACAGTGACAGCAATTATTTGACAGCTGCCTTATTGAGGGCCAGAGAGCAGCAGCAAATCAGCCTGTAATTCCAGCTCAGCCGAAAGATTTAATATGCCACCGTGGCGAGACCACGACAGAACAAAATAGATACAAGGAATTTAATCTAGCGTGGACCTGAAAATGTCAAGATCTGAGTTCTTCGGTGTAAAACTGCGGTCTTGTAACGTAATACATTTCAGTTCTCATTTTATAAAGCTGTTGCCTTGTTTTATTATATCATATTTGCTAGAAGGCACCATGCTGGCTCAGCCGTGTCAAAGATCTCCAGTCTGGAAGAGCAGGTCAATGTGTTCCCGGTGTGTCTCTATTAACCTGTGAGATTCTATGGCTTTGGGAATCACTGTTGAAGTGAAGCGGTCATCAGATGAGGTGAGATGCTGTAACAGCTTTGGAATGAATGTGGCTGACCTGTGTGGACACGGTAGTGGGTCTCCAGCTGGTGCTTGAGGCTGAACTTTTTGCCGCATCCGTTACATTCATAAGGTTTCTCTCCGGTGTGGATGCGCTTGTGACCCTTCAGCGTGCTCTCGTCACGGAAGCAGCTCCCGCAGAACTCGCACTCGAACGGGTGGTCACCTGTCGTGCAGAGAGACAAAGATAAAGTTATTCATCTGAATGCATTTTTAATTAGGAGATTCTAGAAAGCATTGGATTGGAGAAAAAGCAGTTTCTAGCACTGCTTTTCAGCAGAAGAGCAGGGAATGAATAATAAATAAAACAGACAGAGGCACCAGTATAGTGGGATTCATGAACAAATGACTCTCATGAGCCAGTTCTTTTTAGTGAATCACAACCATACTGTGCTACCAGTGCAGTCTGATTCTGGAACAAATGATGCTTATGAGTCGGTTCTTTTTGATGAATCAAAGACACACAGCGCAGCCCCCTCTTTTTATATGCATTATTCTGATTATCATTTTACTTTATTATTGTAAAGTAAAATGTTTTGTTTCATAAAACTTGGGAAGATTATGGACTTTGTTGTATATAACTTATTTATACTTTTTTCTCCTTTGTGTTAGTGTTTTTTTTGGCAAACAAAACATATTTGTCACAAAAAATAAAAACAAAAAGAATCAGTCTGAAATACTGGTCTGAACAATTTACAGAATTAGCCAAGGAGAATATCTTATGCAAAAATGGACAATAATCGAATAAATCAGAATAAATCAAATATACATACATATATATATATATATATATATATGTATTGAGTTTTCATTTTAGTTTAAGTTTTAATTTTTTTTATCTGCTTTTGTGATTTTTATTAATTTTGTAGTTTCATTTGCATTTATTTCAGTTGTAGTTTTAGTAATTTTAGTACTTTAATTTTTTTCAGTTAGCTGCCAAGGCAACTTTTTAATTTTTAATTTCATTTTGTTATTTACATTTTTATTTTATTTTTTTTTTACATTTGTCATCTAGTATTGAAATGTTATTTCATTTAAAAAAAATCATGTATTTCAAATAATAAAAATTATTTTTAATTTTTAATAGTTTTAGTTTCAAAAAAGTTTAAGCATAACACTGAATCAAAAAAGAATCACATCAAACTGAATCAAATCAAGAGCTTCCTATGAACTGGAATTTAATTGAAACTTTATCAATACCTAGCTCTATTTGTACATGGTTTCTCTCCGGTTAAAGCTGGTCATTAGTTGTTCCAAACTGGTTTAGTTGGTTGATTGGTTGCAGTCTCAGCTGGTGGAGTCTAAAAATGACCTGTTTGAGCTGGTTAACCACATTTCAAACCATGACTTGAACTTGTTAACCACCTTAGCCTGGTATGGATTTTCCAGTCAATCCCGAGTATTAAACAAGAATACTAACATTTCCTTAGTGATCACAAAGAACTGTTGTATCGACACAGCTTGTAAATAAAAACAGAGAGTTGCGATCAGATGACAGAGTTATTAATATTGAGTAAACATCACAAGGTGCTGAAAGGGAATTATCCGGCACATTTCTCTCCGCCGGCTGTTCTAATGTCAGTGATCAGTATGAGTCTGATATGTGGTGATTTCAAACGCCGGCCGATTGCTAATTGCTTTCCTGCTCTGACTAACAGCCCCTCATATCATTTCCTCAGACAGCAGCGGCATATAACGCTCGCAATATTTAATACATTTCAGCTCGGGCGGCGTGGCTTTAAAGTCATCGGCGGTGACCTATGCTCTTCATTATCTCCCTGTCCAAGTGCTAGCCGTGCTCGGGAATAAATTGCATCTCTTGTTATGTTCCGTCATGCTCCGACTTAAACCCTCCTCTTAAGAGACAATGCGGAAATTCCCCGAGCACGTTCTCTAAGCCAATCACAACCCGCCATTCACATTCAAATACACTTCTGCCGGAGATGAATGGGTTTCTATCTGGATCGAGAGAAAAAAAAAAAAGCAGACTGGGAGAGATGAGATCCCTAGTGAACAGATATGAGATGATAGATAGAGTGGCAGTCTTTATGCATCTGTATCAACTTATCCGATGCACCTTCTGAAAGCCCTCCAGCCTGTCTGTCATTAAAGTTAATTGCCCAGAGGCGGGCAGCAGGCAGGCCAGACTCGCAACTCCACAGGCATGCTAATGCGCTAACGCCGTCTACTGCATGCGCATTCTGAACACATCATTCGCACGGACCACACGTTGGAGGAAATATCCACAGGTATCAGCTTCGGTGCGTTTCCATGCTTTGAAAGTCTATTATTGTGCAGACAATGTCAAACTGGAAGTTAAACGCAGTGTGTCAAACGTTTATTGATGATGGTACATTTTAGGTTATACACTACTGTTCCATAATAAATAAATAGGAGGGAGTTTTACATAAACATTGTTAAATATTGAATAAGCTTGACAAAATGGCTTGAAAGTCAAGGCCAAACGACCTGCAGAGACTGTCTGTGCCATAAGCAATGTGAGCTTTGTGCTCTGTACCATCAAACACAGCTGTGAACATAGACAGCCGCCACTGTCTGCAAATGGCCTGGCAGTGAAATGGAGAGCGAACAGGAATGGCATATTAATGAGAACAGGCTACATGTGCAGAATGAAGAGAGGAGCAACTGGAGACGCACGCAGCCCATTGTTTGATTTGCCCCTCACATTGTAAATACAATGCAGATGGTATGAAATATACAGGTGGATGCTGCAGGAGCCCAGGTATTACTTGTTGTGTTGGGGCAAATTAGATCTAAGGTTCTTTTCATTTATTAGTTATGATTTTGTTGTTGCATCATGAAATATTTTAGCCGAAAAGACTAGTAGAGTTGATGATTTATGCTGGTTGGTGCTGGTAGATCAATATCAATGTTGTTTACCAGCCAAAATGCTGATTAAAATGCTGTTGTTGTTTTTTTGTTTTTTTTCTGATGACGCTGGCTGACCAAGAGAGGGTTTTTGGTTAAGCTAGTTAAGAAGCCTGGTAGATACTACACTCTTATAAATAAAGATTATTTATTAACATTGATGGTTCCATTTAGAACCTATAGGGCCTGATTTACTAACAGCTTGCACCAGCGTAAACCATCTTTTGGCATTAAAAAAAAAAAAAAAACTGTTAGGATTTACTAAAGATGCACAATGAAGAATTAGCGCTAAAAAAGGTGTGGACAGTTATTTTTGCGCCTGACCTTATTTAATATGCATTTGTAGGAATTTCCCTTTCAGATGCAAAATTTATGGGAGGAGGGTATTCAAATGAATCACGCAACGTGATTTACTAATATTTGCGCTCATCAAATTACTGGTATTTGCGGCATCATTTAACACCAAAAAAAAGCATGTCTTAGAGCAGGCGGCAATTTGCGCTGCTCTTGGTAGATTGCGCTGGTCACTATGGAAATGATCTGGCTGCGTGTGTGTTCTTTAATGTGCGCATCCCATCGGTGCTTTCTCTAACGCAAATTTTCCCTGTTTAGTAAATCTGGTCTTTAATGTCCATGGAATCTTTCCATTCCACAAAAGATTCTGTATAGTGTTCAAAACATGGCTCTATGAAGTGCTGTTTACTGAAAGATTCTTTTGGGAACCAAACTTGGTTCTTTTATGGTATTGCTGCAAAAACATACTATCATCCAAAACACACCATATATTGACATAAACAGTCGTATGCAAATTGGGTTTACATCTACATCTCAAACAAGAGATTTTTTAAATAGCATTTTCATAATAATAAATAAAGAGAAAAATTGTGACCTAAAAATTCAACCAAAAGTCAGAGACCTTCAATAGAAGAGCACCTAAGACTGTCAATAAGTCTCCTAAGCTTTGAAAGGATTTCTAAATTGCCAAAAATGTCAGGGTTTTGGCTTTGTTTTCCTATTGATATGTTCTCTACAGTTCTTATACATTATATGTATGCATATTTGCATTGCTTTGACCATTATTTGTAGATCCAATCTTATTGCGCACCATGACTAGTCAACTATGTACAATGCCTGCACACTATTTGTTGTAACAATAAGCTTCTATATTCTTTTGGGCAAGGAACTGATTCGGGTCTTCGTTCAAATTCAACCATTTTACTGGATGTTCTTATACAATGAACAGAAACAAATAAACTCTGATCAAAAAACTGTCGCTCCATCTTTCTTTCCTTCTTAAAGGGAACACTCTTCCTCAAAGGTGCAAGGCAGTCCAATAATAATAAACCATTACAGAATAAACATGGGGGGTGTTTAACCAATGTACATATAAATCTAAACACATTCAAATAATATCTACTCAAGTACTTCTAACTTTAATGTTCAATTTTAATTATTTAAATTATAGCTCTTACACAACTGGTCAGACTACTTTTCAGTCATTATCTTCAGCAAGTATGAAGTCAGTATGAAAATAAAGCCAAAACCTAAACATTTTAGGCAATTTAGAGGACATGTCCAGGAAAATTAACTCTTGAGATGTGGTAAAAAAAAACCCCACCACAATTTCAGTAAGTTTCTACTCAGTTCTGCAAGCTGTTTAAAAACTCCTACGATTGAAGTACAGAAAAATCAGATTTTGCTTGTTGAAATAGCTACAGAAGTTGACATTTACTCAGACTCCGTTAGGAATGTCAGAATGTCCTTTCAGATGTTGTTCTGGAAAAACTCATGTACCCAGCGGTCTGTGGCGAGATGTGCATACTTAATGCCTCGAGTCTTTAAAAAAACAACCTCACTTCATTTCTGGCCCCTCTTATCAAAAATTTACATGTTGAGTCTAGACTTCAACTGCCTCTGACAATCTAACTGGTATTTCAAGTCAGACAGAGAGAGCAAAAGCGAGAGAAAGATGCACTCTTGCAAGTAAATGGAGTAAGGGCAATTTTGTGCTCTTTCTGTTCACTGCCAAGCCATACGGATTCAATCATCTCTGTTTGCCTAGTCATGAAGGACAAACAGAGATAACTGTTAAACATGCTTGCACAAAGTACACTGATGTAGTCTGTTCTAACAAATTTTAATGGATGTTGATTTATATTTATTCAGTTTCTAGCAAATGTTTGCATGAGCATGTTTATATATTATAATCCTACCTGTTGCAATGAAAAGAATCTCAGAACCGTCCTTCTTCCACCTAACTTTCTTCTTTTTGTTGTCGTTTTTGATAATTCAGTTCTCACACTCAGAAATTCTCAGTGTAGAATGGTAAAAAAGGTCAGGTTTGACCTACTGTCTGCAATAGAGGGGCTTGACTTAAGCTTAAAGTTACCCTGAAGGAAACTACGGGGAGAAAAAGGGGGCAGAGAAAGAGACAAAGGACTGTCAGAAGATAGTCTGAGCCTCAGATGGGCCGCCTACGGACTGTAGGGAGACCAAGTTTTGTTTACCACACTGGAAGAAGTCACTGGACTGACAAAGTCTGAGAGGATTTTGGCACTGAATATTTATTCAAAAGTGAAGTTTGAGTAAGTTGAAGACATAGTAGACATTGGCACATACATTGACATGTTATGTGTCAAATATTAGGCCCATTTCTGTCTAGCTGTGTGGTTCTTTGGCATAAATGTGATGATATCTACCTGAATTTGTCCATACTCAAAAATTTGGCTTGTCTGAGGATAAGTAAGAGGTTTATGTAACCCTAGCATGAACATGTTCCTCCTGGCCACATCTCAGCTTGTGGCTCGCTTGCCCTTTTCTGCATTATATGTGTAATGAGGTGTGAAGCTGTTAATGTGCTTTTAGATGACTCAGATATGTGTTGTGTGAGTGATGTTCAGGTAAAGCTCACCTGTGTGTGAGCGGAGATGGCGTTTGAGCGCCGTGTGGCTCGGGAATGTGCGTTCGCACTCGCTGCAGACGTAGCCGCGCATGCCGGTGTGAATCTCCATGTGCTGCTGCAAAGCCTTCTGGGTCTGGAACCGCTTCCCACATAGGAGACAAAACACTGCCATGTCTGAGCCTGAAGATGAGAGACAAAACGAGAGGGGGTTTGGTGGTTCAATTAGTGTTTAGTGCAAAGAATGCAGAATTTGGATTTCATCCATTTTGTTGTTAAGTGCATTTTAGCAAAATGAATGAATAAGTCTGTGTGTTTCATAATGGATGGGGTTGAAGAGACTTAGATGTATTGTCTTAGTTTCTCTTTTCTCCACAACAAAAAAAAACAGTGCTTTCAGTATCTATGGCCAATCAATAATGTATCTTTCAAGTAAAGCTGTCTCTAATTTAAAATCTTTGTGAAAGCCCAGTGGTGGGCTCATGAACAGCAGGCTGGGATTGACTTCTCACTCAATCAATCAGCATTTACGACAGAGCGCAGAGTAAAAAAAAGCATTAGTGCCTGAGACACATAAAAATGAACCTCTACACTTCACTGACAGCTCGTCTGTAATGTGAGTTTGGTGTAAATGTACTTAGACAAGTTGCCCGATTTCTCTTCCATTCTCTCCAAGTTTAAGAGCCGACATTGATTACGAAGCGGGCCATTCAGGGGCCGGGAGAGATATTCAACCTTGAAAACTTTTTGACAAAGATCAAAGATACAAAAGTAACAAATTTTAAGACTATTGTTATTAAAATAAAGAAAGAGAAAGAAAGAAAGAAAGAAAGAAAGAAAAAGAAATTTGCAAAAATGTAAAAATTAAAAGAAATATTTCAGATTCTGCACTTTTTCTAGGTCACCAATCAAATGTAATACAATTGTGTCATTGATCATGAACTCCTTTGTAAAGATGGCAAGATGTTCTTGGTAAAATAAAATAAAATAAAATAAAAAAGTAACAAGTTTTAGGACTATTATTATTTAAAAAAAAATAAATTTGCAAAAATGTAAAAAGAAACATTTCAGATTTTACCATTTTTCTAGGTCATCAATCAAATGTAATAAATTTGCGTCATTGATCATGAACTCCTTTGTAAAGATGGTGAGATGATCTTGGTTCAATAAAAAAAAAAAATAAATAAAAAAATAAAATAAATAAAATAAAAAGTTTTAAGACTATTGTTATTAAAAAAAGAAAGAAATTTGCAAAAATTTTATTATTATTTTGTTATTATTATTATTATTATTATTATTATTATTATTTCTATTTCAAACACTTAAATTCAAGAACATTTTTCAGGTTGTCCTACCAGGTTGTTATACTGAAATTATCATTTGAAATGTATTCAATTAAAAAAGAATGCAAAATGGAAGCACTTTCATGGTCTCTTTTGGATGCCACTCTAGCTCAAGGATCACCAAAAAAAAAAAAAAAAGCAGAAGAAAAACATTCAAGCCAAATCTCGCTGTGAAATACTGCAGAAATACAAATGATGACATATTCTTGAGCTTCATTATATCAGACACATAACAGATATTTATGTTGTCAGCTCTTTTCAGAAGAAAAAAATAATCGAGGCAATCCAGCACGGGGGGAAGAGAGAGAGGGAGCTTAGCTTCACTACTGTTTAATGTCTTTAGGAATAATTTACCTCTACAACTCCAACTATTTATACCATCACTCAGTTCCTCTGAGAGCATCCCCCTGCTTCTATTTTTCCTCATTCTTCTCTCTCTCTGTCTCCTTCTGTCTCCCTCGTTCTCCGTGTCTAGCTCCCAGCAGAGCTTTAATGGTTCTGAAGTGGCTGACAGAGTAGCTTAAGCCAGGTGAATAGGGCTGTTAATGGAGCCAGCTCCTCTCTCAGAGTGTGTCAGAGACTCGGCTCTCCTCAGCAGCTGCTCTGCTCTGTTTCCCACAGACTTCAGAGCTGCCTGTTACCCACAGTACATCTCACCCAGACACACAACAGGAGAAAGAGCTGTGTCACCTGCTACTCCTCCATGTCAAAATGATGAGAACATTTTTAAAAAGTAAGTATTTTCTACTGTGTTTTCCAACATAAAGACATCAGGGTTGGGTGGAAAACAGAATTTAATAATCATCTCACTTTCAGTTCATAAATGGAAATGTGAATTGCAATTCTCACATGCTGTACAATTTTGAATTGGAATTTCAATTGGAAATACATGAAGAGGAATTTAGTAAAATGTAATTCAAACTATAATACAGTCACGACAAAGACATTTAATTAGTCTTTCAACTGGTTTTGTGATAAAAGTATCATGGTTTCCACAAAAATAATAAGCAGTATGACTGTTTTTTTTACTTTGATAAGAAATTTTTCTTGAGCAGCAAAATCAGCAGATTAGAATGATTTCTGCATATAAATATACACAGTATACACATATATTATGTAAACACAAACTTTTATTTTGGATGTGATTAATCACAACTAATTGATTTAGCAGCACTAATATATATTTAAATATATATTTTTTTTACTGTGATGCAAATCTGAATTTTCAGCATCATTACTCAAGTCTTCAGTGTCACTATATATATACATATATATATATATATATATATATATATATATATATACACATATATATAAACAATTATTTTAAATTTTAATAATCTTTCATAATATTACTATATTTTGATCAAATAAATGCAACTTTGGTGAGCATATAAGAAGCTAATGTTTCAAAAACATTACAAAATCCTACCAACCTCAAACTAGCAGTGTATATAGACAATAAATATTAGAACTTATTATTATTGCATAAAATAATAATAATAATAATAATAATAATAATAAGAAAACAAAATATAATGCATATTTTTTCATAAATACAGCCTTGACTAATAAAATGCTGTAACCAACCAGAATCAAGTATTCCAGAGAAACGTGTAATAATTCATGAATTCATGAATTTCTATAAAAAATGGTTTTATATCTCTGTTTTTGGTATTATTTAATCTAAAATATCAACTTAATGCAACATAAAATTAAGAGAAAATATAATGAATGCTATGAAATGACATATATGTGACCCTGGACCACAAAACCAGTCTTAAGTGTCAATTTTTCGAAACTGAGATTTCTACATCATCTGAAAGCTGAATAAATAAGCTTTCCATTGATGTATGGTTTGTTAGGATCGGACAATATTTGGCCGAGATACAACTATTTAAATATCTGGAATCTGAGGGTGCAAAAAAATCTAAATATTGAGAAAATCTCCTTTAAAGTTGTCCAAATGAAGTTCTTAGCAATGCATATTACTAATCAAATGAAGTTTTGATATATTTATGGTAGGAAATTTACTAAGTATCTTCATGGAACATGATCTCTACTTAATATCCTAATGATTTTTGGCATAAAAGAAAAATCGATAATTTTGACACATACAATGTATTTTTGGCTATTGCTACAAATATACCCCAGCGACTTAAGACTGGTTTTGTGGTCCAGGGTCACATATGGGCTATCAGAGATGAAGAAAGGATAAAATGGAAGGGAAAAGTTGAAGTTGAGTGGTTTGGCTCATTGCGTGGTGCGTGTAAGTGGGGTCAGAGATCAGGAACGCAGAAGGCAGATGTGAGAAGAGAGAAAGGATCCACCTGTCCCAGAATGCAATGACAAGAAAACAAAAATATCACTGAATGCAGTAAAACAATCTCCAGATGAGATGTTTCACATATATTTGAATTATACTGTTTTGTGGATCTAAATCTTATAGCACAAACAGGTCATTCTTTTTGCCAAAAAAGCTCAAGTTAATACTTAAAAATGCTCAAGTTAGGGTTAATGTTAAACATGATTAAAAGTATTGTCAATGCAAGCCACTAATGAAGAAAAACTCATCATCTATTAACCATTTGGTCTAGACACAGAGCTCAAAAGGCCATAAAGGCATGTTTTTCTCTGTTGTGTCTAGGATATTCCTTTAGCCCTGCTTATGTAGAATTAATGAAGATACACTCTCTTGAAGATAACACATTAATCATAAAGCACGCTTTAAAAATTCATATAAAGCACCGGCTCCTGTTTCACATGCAGAGCCAGAGCCACCTTCCCACATCACACCTGAACTTTAATGTCAAAACTTCGTTTAAACAGATTAAACGGCATTATCCGCCACAGAACATCTTCGCCTCTTAAAACGAAAATACACAAGAAGCCGAGACCGCCTGTTCTGGCCCAATATCATTTACAATGGAGAGAGAGGCTGCATGCATCTCGCCGATTCTTACAAAGCCCCTTTAATCAGATACGAGAGGAACAGAGACGAGAGCGCGGGGGGAGGACGAGCATTAGTAAACACGAGGCTGTTCGGTGCTTCATTGGCATTCGAGTGGGGTTAGAGTGCTGCATTTAAAATGCTGCCTGATGAGGACTACAAAATCAAACCATTTGTTACCACTATTGAGGAGCCTGCAGGCAACAGGCAATTAAATTGGAATTAGTGCAGGGAGATCAGATACAGATGATTCACACACAGAGAGGGGGAGCTGTCAAAGCCCGAGTTTCATTTCGTTTGGAGGGGACAAATACTTCAAGAGTAAACACATTTATCCCTCTGGCTTGCGAATGTAACTCTGCCATGATTCCAAACTGGATGCGATTTACTAACATGGATTGTAAATACAAGAAACAAACATGCGTCTCAAGAACAGAATAAACACATCATCAGTGGAATGACTGCGCTGGCTCCGAATCAAAGCTGCAGTGTAGCATTTTTACAGCGCCAAATGAGAAAATAATGTGCCCTGTCTGCCACAGTTTGGGACTAAGGTGCTCTAATATACCTGGAATTGGCATTCTCATCATCTCAATGGCAGTTGCTCTGCTGGAGCATGCAGATTTGGATGTATGTGACTTGATTTCTGCCATCTTTGCTTCATGGGCAGTTTGGAAGTTTGTTTTCAGCGAATCACCTGAGATGTAAATGTCATGTGATAGATAGTAAATTATTCCGTGTCTGAAAACCAAAATGGAAAACTGTTTTTTTCTTGGTGATAAATAATCATTAGACAACTATGAAAAAATATGCATTATATTTTATTATAAACAGTAATAATTTCCATAAAATTAGATTTTAAAATAATACTTTTATAAAAAAGAAATAAATAATAAGTTTTCACATTTATTTTATATGCACACTACTATGAAAGTGTGGGATTGGTAAGATATTTTTTTATGCTTTTGAATTCCCTTTTGCTCACCAAGGCTGCATTTATTTATCCGAAAATACAGTAAAAACAGCAATATTGTAAAACGTTATTTGAATTTAAAACAACCTACTTCTCTTTGAATATATTATAAAATCTAATTTATTTTTGTGATGGCAAAGCTGAATTTTCAGTCTTCAGTGTCACGTGATCCTTCAGAAATTATTCTAATACGCTGATTTGAGGCTCAAAAACATTTCTTATTATCAGTGACGAAAACAGCTGTGCTGCTTAATATTTTTATAGAAATTTTATAGAAAGTGATTTTTTTTTTCAGAAAATGTGAAATTTGTTTTAATTTAAAAAAATATATATACAGTATATGTATATATACACACAAATATATGTCTATATGTATGTAAAATTCAAATAATTTACGTACTGTAAAATTTAAAAAATGACAATGACATTTAAATTATAGAAAAACAATAATGCAGATGTACATGCAAAACTCAAACACCACTGGATCTCTCTGCCTCTATTGTATCTTGCTGTGTGTGTCATGTGTTCACATGACCCGTCTGTCATTACTGTCACCCCCTTCTCACTTTCTCAAGGATTTCATTTACAGACGTCAAACCGCTGACCGCTCGTACTTGTTAATAATCGTTAGAACAAGGAAAAAAGCCCTGTGTGACTCCACAAACAGTTGTGCCTAAAGCCCCTGCACTGGAATGCATTGTACCTACTGGTATAATTTATTCGGCAGGCCATCTGGACAGTGAGGGGACAATCAGGCTTAGAGTATGAATGACCCGCTCTATTGTTTACAGGTCCACAGGTCCACTTCTTACTCGGCTAATCTGTGTGACTCCTCGGGCTTTTAAAGCGCACTGCTGCTGAGGTGGCTTTTCCACGACACAAAAGACTCAGCAGTCCCTCATTAAGATTGTGTCTTACCTTATTCTGCTGTCGGAGGTGCGCGGCTAATCATTAAAGACTCCAATCGCACACAATTACTGGACAATTAATAAATAGCAGGCAGAAAAAGATCAGAATGGTGACGAGAGAAAGTTTGAGGCTGCACTTTTTTTTTTTTTTTAGAAAAAGTAGAGTTCACTGCCTGAATGGAATTAGATTTAGAATAAAGTTGAATCTTGAATGCATTTGATTCAGTAAATGTAACTCAACTGAACTGATTTGAGAGAAAACGAAAAAAGTGTGGTAATGTATAGGGATCATATACCAAGAAACAATCATGACCTCGTCTCATGTAAAGGTGAAAGAATCTTATGAAATGCATTACAAAGGTCTCTGAAGGTCTCTGAGTACAGACAGAGAGGTTTCTAAAAAAATGTATAGATAGAGAGAGAGAGAGAGAGAGAGAGAGAGAGAGAGAGTGAGAAAGGAGAATTGTACAGCGCTATGGGATGTCAGTATTCATTCAGTACAAGCTTCTCCTTTCACAACACTTAATGAGGGTCAGGGCACAGAAAAAGGTGTTGGCAGGAGTTTCAAACCTGTGAGGAATTGAGCAGAAGCCTTAGGTTTATATACTATAAATGATGAGTGATCAATGCAGGGCTTAACTGTAAGTGTTTTTTCAGTCGTCTCCATCAGGATAGTGGTTACGTTAAGATTTTTACAAGCGCTGACAAGATTTTCACTGACCTTACCATAAAAATGGTATTATAATTTTAATACAATAACAATCATTAAATAATAAATTAAAATTAAATTAAACAAATTAAATATATAATTTATAATAAATTAAATTAAATTAAAGAATTATTTATTTTATTTATTGTTTTAATTATTTTAAATATAACAAATTATTACTGCAATTTTAATGTTTTTGTTCAAAACTATTGCAATCATTATTGGAATTCTCAAAATATACAATACAAACAATAATAAAATGAATTGTAGAATATTAAAATAAAATAAAATAAAATAAAATTTTACCATTTAAACAGATTTTTCCAAAACAATAACTCATTATTGCAAGTTTAAATGATCTGTCCAAAACCATCAGAATCATTACTGGAATTGTCACAGTTTACAATACAAACAATAATAAAGTAAACTGTAGAAAAATAAAATAAAATAAAATAAAATTAAATTAAATCATTTTACCATTTAAACCGATTTTTTTTCCAAAACGCTAATAACTCATTGCAAGTTTAACTGATTTGTCTAAAACCTACGGAATCATTATCAGAATTGTCACATTTTACAATACAAACAATAATAAACAATCCCTCCAGGATTTTGCGATTCTGCGATTGCTGAATTTATCGCAAAATCAAGCAAACTCCGCAATTTTCGCAAGAGCTTGCAAATTTTCGTAATTGCCGCAGTTTTTCTGCAGATTTTGGGCTTAGACACGTCCCGTGACGTCATCGCAACACACATTCAGTCAAAGAAAGGTTGTTTCTCGGTTCCAAAAATGGAACGAACAGCCTAGCGCTCTCATCATGTTCGATTTACAAGAGCTACATTGGGCAAACGAACCGAAAGTGGAACGAATCCGCACTACTCGTTTGGGCTACGCAGCGCAGACCATTTATCCTTGTTTATCTGCTCGAGCCGGAGCCGCGGGCTGATCTCTCGATCTCGCAACACCATTATACACAGCACTGGGAGATACAGTGAAGAAAGTAGTCGAACTCGCCGCAGAATCAATAACATCTCTGTAAAATCTTGTGAGAATCATTAAAATTCGGCGCAGAATTCTGTTAAAGCTACATATATCAGAACAAAAGCAACTAATGTGGAAACCAGGAAAAACTTCGTTCAATAAACACAAATTACCATCATTCACCATGGATTTAACATAGTAAAACTACAGGAACAGTTTGTGGCAGAAATGGTCTAATGTCTTCAAGTGTTTTTAAATGCTTCACACAACTTTTCCCAGCACTTCAAAGCTGTAAGTATTACCGAATTTTAAAGTTATTTTTAATGTGATGACATTATTTGTTCATCTTTCATAGGTTGCCTCCATTTATAAAACTAAAAGTTTCACTTATTTAAAAATAAAAAAGACATTAAATTACCACTAGTAGATGGCTGCAGAGAAGTACTTATGGGCTTAATAGCCATTTCCACTCCCTAATATATATTTTTTTGTATTTATTAAATTATATTTAGACATTTTGAATGACAGTGATAAAAGTGAATTTTATCTGCATCTCAACTACCCAGACAGCACAAGTACATCTGTAAGACGTCTGCTAAAGATCTGGGAAACATCTGCTGTGTAATCTGATAAATGTCTCAGAAGCAGTTTTACATGCATTCTAATAAATCTCTATTTGACATCTGACAGGAAACGTCTTAGATGAGCTTAGTATTAGTCTTAGTATTGCAGATGAGCAAACACTCTAAAAAAATACATCTTGCATATGTAAATGCAGACATCAAATAGACATCTCTGAGATGTACATGTGCGATTAGGGTGAGTGCTTTACTGTCAGGTGCTGGTGCCACCTTCTGTAGAACTTAATGGCACTGGTGCTGGTGTCCTCAAATGTTAGTCTGGAGCCCTACGATGGTTCTCGAAGTCAGAAAAGTCATAATGTTAGAAGAATGTTGTCTGTGGTATATTTTCACAGCAAAACAATAAGAAATGCCGCAAATATCACCGCTAATTTTGAGAACAGCCACAGCAAAATCAGTCATTTTAGGCCGCAAAAATCAGAAAAGAGTCCCGCGAAATCCTGGAGGGACTGAATAAAGTAAACTGTAGAACAATAAAATAAAATAAAATAAAATAAAAAAATAACTGATTTTACTATTTAAACAGGTTTTTTTTAAAAAAACTATAACAAATAATTAATAATAAATAAGAATTAATAATTTCCTAAAAAAGTCTCACTGTTAAGCTCTGCAATGAACTCAATACACATAAAATATGAGAAAAACATCAAGCAAACAGTTGTTTAATGAAATGTTTCATTTATTTACTTTGTATGACTGCATAATCATTCAGGAATGTTTCTGTTTTGTCTTAGAGGTGGCATTTGCTAAGTGTCACGGTAAAGGCCAGCAGGGGGCGCACTGTGTAACAACAACTAATGACGCAGACCGTTTCCTCAAATGACCCCATCTCACAGCACGCTTCACATACATAAACCCGTAGCTGTGAGTCACGCTTCTGTCTGAACCATCTTAATGAGCAACATTTATACATTTTTGCATCTGACCTCATTACCGTTTCCATCCAGTGAGAATCAAGAATGCTTGATACCGCTCTGCACATTAAGATAAGGAGTTTAATGACATTACAGAATGATTCAGATGCAGCCTTTTAATACTATGGCCCCTAATTAAAGAAGTACATCAAAAATAAAACTACTGGACTGGATAATGCAGCCTATTAAACTACAGAGGAGTGTACAAAAGGCCATATGTATTTGTCTTTTATCACTCTATAAATCAATACACCTCAAAGCTGATGTATTGACACGACAGACTGTTTCTCACACCCATTTGATCATCCTGCCAATTAAGCCTTTTTTAAAAAGTTGCTGAGACCTTTTCAGAGTGGTAGAAAATTAATTCCTAATTGACATGCTGCCTCCCCCATTTTTCCCAGGCTGCAGAGCTGAAGGGAAACTCTGCTCTGGCCCCTCACTTTACAATAGAGAGTGGATTTGCCTTTCACACTGGTCAGTTGACCCCTTGACACCCGATGACTACAAAGTTGTGAATTAGAATAAAAGCCAGAGACTTAATCCAATTCCCACAATGCTAGTAAGCGGAGTGCGAGAACACCAAACTTTTCTAGGAACCAAAAGCAGGTTTGTGTAACATTCTAGGAAGAGGAAGGAATTCAAAACTCTGCTGTTGGGTTGGAACAGTTCAGACCTCAGCTTACAAGTCTTTGAGAAGTGGTGTGTTGAATGTATGAAATGACTCTGATGCACATTCCATAAGATGACAACACATGGGTGGATCTCATGAAACCTGTCAATAACATGTCCAGGTCGTATTTCAGTTTGCATGTTGACATTATTTTCATGACAGTGGAGTTTCGTGTGCCTTCCAATTGTCAACAACATGATGCAAAAGAAAAAAATCTTATTTCTGTAAAGCAAAATATGTTTAATTTCATTAGTAGTAGTAGTAGTAGTAGTAGTATTTTGCATACTATGGTCCTCAATTGAAGTATTAAATGCTCCATTATTAATATTTGTATTATTAGCATTAGTAGTAGTACTAAAAATAAAATAATAATTTTTACGTTTTTATTAACTACATTTATTTTTAATTAACATTTAATTTTTAAAAAAAAAAATCATATTTGTTTAGTACCTGTAATTTATGCAAAAAAATAATATATATATATATATATATATATATATATGTGTGTGTATGTATGTATGTATGTATATACTATACTATAATATAAATTATACTCATTTATTATAATAAATAACTTTAAAAAGAATACTGGGAATTACAAGAAGATTAAAAACATCCAGACACACTAGATGAGAATTTAAATGTTAAAATGCAAATAAACTTGTATAAAAAAAAAATAAAAAAAGATTTTCTGATATAATGAATGTCATATTTTACATTTTACAAGAAAATACTATTTCAGGCTTTTTACTTCAAAATCGAATTTTTAAAATGCCATTTCTTTGTAATTATCTGTGAAATGTACTATCATGCTTTGAATAAAAATAGTTTCAAAACCATTTTTTTTTTTCAGTTAAAAGTAGTCATTTTCTTTACGCAAAATATAATTTCTTACTTTTTTCCTTTTGTTTCTATTTTGGGATGAAATGTGACCTTGATATGTTCATGACAGGTTTTGAGAAACATACAAAAAAAAAATGCTCCATATCAGTTCATCAAGGCACATTGAAAGAAGCCACTGCTTTTACATGCTCAACATTATTTGCTTTTATATCAAATAGGCTATATGATGTGGCCATTGACTTGGCCAACCTAGTCAGTGAATAGAAAGCCTGCTTGAATAGAAAGCAATGTTTGGTAAAAAAGGCCACTGTGAGAAGGAGATGTAAACATGAAAGCTATGTAAACAAGCACAACAAATACATCTAATCTCATTATCTCAGAACAAACTGAGTAGATTCACCTGTTCTGAGCTAATTCTGTGAACAGCAGGTTCTTTCTGATAAAGACACAGAGACATATTGTGAAATCCTGTTTCTTTTGTGGCCACTGGAAAGGAATCTGGTTGGTTTTGTTAGCAAGATTGAAACGTTACATAATATCAGAGTGAAAACGATAAACCTCAGGTATCTATATCAAGATATTAATATTAATATATCTTGAAAATGAATCTAAAGAGGATTTATTTCACCAAAATCAAATATCTATGTCTCCAAGCAACCAGAAGAGAGTTGAAGTGTTAATCCCAGTATCCAGAAACAAGTCACTTTTAGATTTTTTCTCCTTTTGAGTTTATCAAAAAAATCCCACACTGAGATTCAGTCTTATTTACATTGTAAACGACACAAAAAGACTGCAGTTTAATTCAGCTCTTCTTAAAGGTCTCAGCAAACACCTCAAGAATCAAATTACATACTACTTCAACTACTAACTTTTGAATAGAGACACATGGCAATATAGAAATCCTGCTGCTTTGACTCTCTCGCTCGTGAAAGCTCACGGACACAGGAATCACAGCCGGTGAGACGCACGTGAATATGTGCTTTTGCAAACAATGAGCGACTTAGCAAAAACTGTGGACACCCCGTGATGCCAGGAGCGATTTATTCTGCCGAAAGGACTTCATCTCTTTGCATTGAAGTTATAGCACAATAGGAATTAGTCACTGTGTGATGAAGGGGCATGCTGGGAAATCTGCAGCACCACTGAGACAATCAGTCTTGGCGGAGCTGGTGGGGGGTACAGGCTTGCTGAGGTCTGGCCAATACAACCTGTTTAGTTACAGTCGGGTCATTGTAGAAAAATACATTTTTCAAATGTCTATATCAATGAATACAACATCAATATTGGCACAAAATCATCCTTTTTTAAGTATTTTGCATGCGATTAATCATTTGACAGCACTAGTTTTTTTTTTTTTTTTTTTTAGATTTCCATCAAAATTTACAGAGCCTCACACAACATGTCTTTAAAAAAACAGATATTATGATCAAATTAATTATTTGTTCCCATGACTTAGTAATTAGTGGCCACATTTTATTATTTTGTTCTTAAGATTTAGGTGAATTGTGGCCACGTTGTACTACTTTGTTCCCTAAAATGAGGGAACAAATTAGTAAATCATGGAAACAAATTCATAATTTTTGGAGATCTTGTTTTTACTCTGCATGTCATGTGCGAGGCTCCATAATTTTTGATGGATTATTGTCCATAAAATTTTAGTAAGTGCAAAAAACAACAACAACATACAAGTACCATAAAAGTGGTCCATGATTTTGATATGTGAGCAAATCATTCTTCTGAGAATCTTTTTAATCAATCATTTGATATAGTTAATTTATGAATCAGACTGGTTTGATTCTTCTGTGATTCGGTTGCTTACAAACTAAATGAGGGGAAAGATGTTCACCTAATTTCAGTTTGTTCTTCACACAAAGCTCTCATTTGACTTCAGAAGAGTTTGAATATTAAGCACAAGTCATATGGACCATTTATGAAAATGGTCATATGGTATTAATGGTAAGGTAGTTGTTAATTTTAGGTACTGGGTAAGATTATGGTCATGCAGAATATGTGCTTTATAATACTTACAAACAAGCCAATATGATAATAATAGGCATGCTAATAAGAAATAGTTAATAGTGAGAATTGATCCCTATGCTAAAGTGTTACCATGAAAATTTTGTGATACTTTTGTGTCTTATATGAAGGTTTGAAAGCTTCAGTCCCTATTCATTTTCATGGAAAAGAGCAGTCAGGATATTCTTCAAAAATTCAACTTTTCTTCGTTCCACACAAGAAAGAAGGTCATACACGTTTGGAACGATTCTAAGAACCACGGTGTGCATGTGTCTGAGGAAAACACATGCGTTATCATATGGAGCCACTGTAAATGATTCCTTTAAAATGCATCAGAGTCACACAAGCTCAAATGCATTTTACTAAATATAACCTGGTAGATTGGTGTGTGTGGATGACTCTGACACATTGGCTATACCTCAGATGACCCCGGCTATTCGCTCGGCTGCAAAGTGAGAGGCAGACGGGCCAATCTAGTAAAGTAAGGAAGGGTCTGCTTAATAATTAACGCAACAAGAGATACATTGCTCTTGTTTAACCACTGTTTATTCTGTAGGCCAGATCGCTGAAGTCACAACGTGTTCCCAGTGAGTAATTCCACTGTGCCCTCACTCCAACTGTAAACGCAAGACACTTCCTGTGCCACGAGATGAGTGCGATGGAAGAGTTTTAGGAAATCTGACGTCATAAGCACATAAGACAGATGGACGAGCGGTCGCCCCTCAGGCCAAAATCGTTTAAAGGCAAATCGCTTCTATTCCGGTCCCGAATAAACCCCTTTAATAACATTTTATTTCTGCTCTGCGAAGGATGCGATAAAGCGCTTCTCCGTCGGGAGGGGAGACGAGGAAGAGAAAGCTGTGATGTGCTGGCCTGCTTTCCTGCCTGCCCGCCAGTGCATCGGTCCTGAGACACTAGTGAGTTTTATTTTAGGAAGCTTTTAAGTAGGTCAGCTCTCTAGTAGGTCTCGTCTATGACAGCACAGCAGCTGAGTGTAAACAACAGCACATGATGTTGTTTGTCTCTCGCTCTGTCCTGGCACCAAATGCCACCAGCTTCCCCCCTTCGGCCGGCCCCCGTCCCACGGGTCTCCCGCAATCCTCTTTTCCATTTGCAACCCTAAAAACCTCAAAAAACCAGGCCGTTCACCTCTGACATTCTTACATATGCTGGCATTCCAGGACGATCGTGTTGCTTAAAGCCTGAGTCAGAATTAATACTCAAATGCAAGAATAAACTGGCTAGGAAAAATAAAACAATCATTAGTTGGCTGCTTTATGCTATGAGGAATTGTAACATGAACTGAATGATCTGACCCTTGGATAAGTAACTGACATGAGTAATTAACAATAAAAATCAAACCATCAACTCAAACAAATAAAATAACATAAAATACAATAAAATAAAATAAAAATATATCAGTACCATGTTACCATGAGATTTTCTTTATTACTTTTCTTAAATTTATCAGTCAAGTAGATATTTAATTTTTGCTGTAATCTAACACTCAAAGTTAATGCATAAAAACATTAATAATTTATTGCAATGTTAAATCTTTAGCCTCTCAAAATGAATATCCATTTTTCATACTGTACATTACAATGTTGATATGCCTATATTCACTTGGAGCATTCATACTGATTTTATTGTTTAATTTTTAATTTAAGCAAAATAGTACAGAATTTTTTAATGGGCACTTATTACTATTAATAAAATTTGAAAAAAGAAAAAGAGCAGAATTCACCATCTAGTTTTTAATTTATTTATTTTTTTAATTAAAAAAAAAAAAAAAAATTATTAACTATCAGAAGTTCATATAGGATGCCTGGTTTTTATTTTTCTTTGGAAAATAGGAAAAAAAAAAATAACAGAACAGAACAGAACAAAGGGTTTTGAGACTTTACTTTTAATCAAGTAATTAATTTGTTTAAAAACTTGAATTTATAGCCCTATTTTTAGAAAAAAATAAAGGCAGGTAAAAAAAAAAATAAAAAAAAAATTGCTTGGTAAATTGGAGATGAATTTTGTTCCCAGATATTAATGTAATAAAGACATGGCTGCTTCAAATGAAAACAAAGCCCTAGTTTTCAAGCAGGAAGGCTATCTTGGCTCCATAGATTTGCTTGGATAAGTCAAGAAAATGTATGTAAGCGATGACAACATCTCTCACTTTACCCTGAGTGAGTGATGGCCAGAGCCCATCGGTAAAAAGGCTTCTCAAAATGGATGAGGTATGTCCTCCCCTCCTCTCCACTAAATGTGCTGCCAAACTGAAACGGAGAGCGGGATGTTTACAAGTTTGGGAGAGAAGGTATAAAATTCTGGGCATCATTAACACCACCTCTATGTCGACATGCATTAAGTATTTATACAGTGTGTGCCACAGCGAGTTACAGTTACATGCCAACGTTTTAGAGAGGGTTATCGTCTTTCTCCCTGCGGAACACAGGCGACAGATATTGCACCCTCATTGTAGTAGCATCATACCCTACTGTAAAAATAATGCAAATATATTACAGAATCCTGGTTTGGATCCAACAGAAATTCAGAGACTTTATGAACTGGCTGCCATGGAAACATTTAGCACCTCAAATCCACACAGATGACAAAAGTATGGCACCTTGTTTTAATTAGGACTCAACCTTTATATAGACTCAACATGTGGATCATTAGCCCCATGAAACGCTTTTATACCCAGAGAGCAAATTAATTAGTGCAGTCTGGAATACCTGCGACAGACTGCATCCTCTGACAGCAGTCTCATAAGCCAATAAGTAACAAAAGTACAGGCAGAAATGATGGTTATATATGATGAGATATAGATATTAGAGCTCTGCTATTGGACTGAAGTGGCTGGGAAAATGTTTGGACAATTAACAAACATTTTGAATTAGATTAAGTATAAAAACAACTGGCACTCTAGTGTTTCTCAGAACTAACTCCACTTTACTTACAGTACTGTATGTCTATTTTTTATCATTTCAACTTTAATAGACTTCTTTTTGCGAAATATTTTGCTTGAAAAGTGTGCTTGAGTTAACTTTCTGTACAATAAATGCCACTTGGTTTGATTTTTTGCAGACATTTCTAATTATGGGTTTAGTGTCCAGGTCTTTATATTATCAATGTATATAGACTCATTAGTCCAAGTATGTATCGCTGCAGCCCGGAGACCTCCAAGTGGGAGGGACTTACGCCACAAAACCTCCAAGTGGGAGGGACTTATGTTGCAAGACCTCCAAGTGGGAGGGACTTACGCCACAAGACCTCCAAGTGGGAGAGACTTACGCTGCAAGTAGGTTGGGAGACCTCCAAGAGGGAGGGTAGGTTTAGGGTTGGGTTTGGTGTAGGCAATATTAACAAGTCCCACCCATTTGGAGCTGGCTCCGACCTCCGTTTATACCTATCTCCATTAGTCTCAAGGGACTCAAAGGACATTTGTGTCATTTTTTTTCCACTTTTATTGATATAAATAGTGGAGTGAGGAATGCAGGAATGAGATCAGGAAATGTCACAAGCTGGACTCAAACTAGCATTACATGGCTATGAATAAGCCCCAAAAATGACCCCCAAATGTATCATTACACATCACACATGGTTTTCAAGTCAAAAAGCTATCTGTGTAGAATAGTCATTATTCCCTCTAGTGAGCTGTTAACCCGAGAACCGCTGTGACCGGATCACTTATTCAGTGAGATCAGTTCAGTCCATGAATGAATCCTTCACCTTGATTTGTGAACTGAATCAGCTGGTTTACTGAAACTGGATCAAAAGAATGACTTGTTCATGTGACCCAGTTCTTGAATCTTGAATCACTGAATCAAAGATCCAGTTGCGATGGTTCTCGAGTTAACAGCTCACTGGAGGGGGGTTGATTTTTCTGTTATCTAAGCTGTGACATTTAGACATTTCTAATCATGGCTTAAATGTCCAAGTTCTGCTGTATATACGGTAGATCCAGAAACATTTGTAGCATTTATGTTTCTCTTTTTTGATTGAAATAGTGGAGTGAAAACAGGAAAAGATGCAGGAATATGATCAGGAAATGTCAAAAGCTGGACTCAAACTGGTATTGCCACCAAGGCAGTTCATATGACTATGACAGTTAGGCCCCAAAACTGACCCAAAAAAAAACGCCATCACACATCAGTCTCACATTCTTTTTAAGTCTGAATAGCTTTCTGTGTAGAACAGACTGAGAATTAAGTCATTATTCCATGCAGTGAGCTGTTATCCAGAGAACCGCTGTGACCGAAGCATTGATTCAGAGAGGGTTCACTCATGAACGAATCAGTTCAATACATGAATGAGCAATCAGCTGGTTCACCGGAACTGGAATGAGTTGTTCATTTTATCCAGCTCTCAAATTCAACAAACTGAATCAAAGATCCAGTTGCAATGGTTCTTGAGTTAACAGCTCACTGTAGGGGAAGATGACTTGGATCATTTCTGGCTGTTCCTCAGACAAAGCTATCACATGGCTTTTGAAGACTTGTAATACAACACATGAAAAAACAACAGGTCAAGTAAACAATGACAGAATTTTCATTTTCATTAGACTAGTCGAACACCTACGTACATGCTTCAATGTGTCCTGACAAAGTACACTCAGGTATGCAGCAGCGAAAACAAGTTTACACTCAATATATCATCCCATGCCAACCCCTATCAGAGCACACTATTTACCTCACCTAAAATATGATTATTAAAATGTCTGTAGTACCACTGAAACCCAACCTCGCAGTCATCAGATGTCAGTAAATATGAATATTTGACAGGAGGGTGGCAGCTGAGCGCTGTTGGCGTGTTAATGATCGTGCCAGAGCGCCGATGACTCACAGGCTCTGGTAACTCAGTACAGTCGCTCTAACAAATGTACGTGCCATGTTTAGACAAAGTGATGGAGATTGGTGAAACATGGCACTGCGGCTGTGCCAAAGCGGTGTGCCGCCCTGCCCTGTAACAGCACATATTATTGGCTGAAATTTTAGAGGGCACCGAAACCTTCCCTGCTGAATTATAGAAGACCATCAGAATGGAGTTTTGATTGGGTCATAAACATGATTGCTACTGGTACATGCATGACGCATCTCCACTTTACTGTTGTTTTTTCCACTGTGGTTAACTAGGGTGATTTAGCAAAGTGGTTTGTGGTTAGACGAGGCAAGAAGGGTCCTACCTGTGTGAGTCTGTCGATGGGCTTCCAGGGCGTCTTCCTTGGAAAACTGAGCGCCACACTGATCACATACTAGTGCTTTTGGTCCAGCTGGAAGAAAGAAGAGTACAATAAAAATAAATAACAGTTGGCTGATAGCGTAATTAGGAAAAAACAATCGTTAGTTTTATAGTAGAAGTTAGAATTAGTAGTAGTAGTAGTAGTTTTTAGTATTATTAGTAGAAGCCATATTAGTGTGTGTGTGTATAAATATATAAATTTTTATTATTATTATTTTTTATTATAGTATTTATTTATATTTTGAATTAGCTTTTATTTTTTCAGTTTTCTTTTTTTTTCAAGTTTTAGTAATTTATGTTTCTCACCTAATATTTATATTTTATTTTATTTCAGCTTTATTTAAATTACCAAAAAAGATTTTGAATAGTTTTTAATTTTAGTTAACAATAGCAACACTGACATTACATGGTTGAAGTGATATGACATTCACTGATATAAATGTAATTCATATCAGATATACTCAAGAAAACACATCTTATGACTCATACATCTTCAGATATCTGGTTTATCTAGCATGTCTGACGTTTTCCAAATTTATTATCACATATATGTGGAATATTCCTTCAATAACTCCAATAAAACATTAATACAAGAAACAAAATCATGAATTCACAAATCTATAATTTAGAATTAAGAACGTTATATTATAAACCTGTACCGTGAACAATGTCCTTGATAGAAAGCAGTACAAGGGCGTTATTGTTTATCTGTCAAATATACTTTTTTAAGCTCATGTTTAGAAAATCAAACCATAAAATGAACTGAAAAGAAAACAGACACTGAAATTGGTTTATTTCAAAATATGAGTTGTTTATGACATTAAACATCATTCATTTTTCCCCCACAAACATCAGCAGGGTAAAATACTGTCCCTTGACAGAATCAAAGAGATGTTCTTATCTACAAGAGCTGGCAGCTTTCTCTTGTCTTGTCTTGATAAAAGGCCGTAAACCATAAGCCAAGGCAGAACAGACAGCAACATGTCCTAAAGGATATTAAAGCGCTTTGTATCTTCAGACTGATTTATGACATGTACAATGAGTCTCTTCTTACAAACAACACACTATACCCATTTATTATGTGTTCATAGAGATAACAGTAATAAATGATAATCATATAACAGGAAAGGTCAAATCAGGTTGACGGACCCTCAGGCAGGTACGGCTCATGTTTTCCTGTAAAAGCAGATGATTTTGATCAACTGTAATTCATTTATCGACGCTAAGGTTGTTTCTTCAGGGTTGTTTCTTCAAAGCCTGTCATACCTGTTATATTTCATTTAAATATACTACTAGTTAAAAGTTTGGGGTCAGTAAGTTTATATATATAAATATATATATATATATATATATATATATATGTGTGTGTGTGTGTGTGTGTGTGTGTGTGTGTGTGTGTGTGTATATATATATATACACACACACACACACACACACACACATATATATTACTAAGGATGCATTTATTTGATTAAAACAACAGTAAAAAACAGTCTTATTGTGAAATATTATTATACTTTAAAATAACTGTTTTTTTATTTTAATACATTTTAAAATGTAATTTATTAATGTGAATTTTCAGAAACTATTACTTTAGTCTTCAGTGAGAACAGAAAGTTCAAAAGAGCAGCATTTATTTGAGAAAATAGAAATCTTTTTGTAACATAAATGCAGACACAAGTTAATTATTAAAATATAAATAAAATAAATAAATATAAATAATAAATCAAATTCTAACACTATTTCCCCTCCAATTCTAATTACTGTAATGCATATTTTACTCTTGAATCTGTTTGTAATTTTCATTATTATGATTTTCATTAGATTCTAATTACTGTATTACAGAAAATCACCTTGTCTGGACACAATAAATAATTAACTGGAGGCCGTACATCATGAACTACCATTACGTATAAATCAATTTAAATAGTGTAACACTGTTTTTTTTTTTCACATTACGTTAATGAGAATGAGAATTTTTCACATTACGTTAATGAGAAGGGGTGGGGGCTGCTTAATATCCTGAAAATAATGTCACAACGCAAAAAAATCTTAATGGTCCTAAAAATAGGCTATGCAAAATTCACACCATTAAGACATCATTAAACATATGAATCACCTGCACAGATGGAAACACATATACAAGGTGTACAAATGCACACATAGAGAAAGAAAAGAATCATTTAACCCAGTTGCAACCAGCGATCCTTAATAACTGGACTAAATAACTGTTCTGATGGCCATCAACCGCCTGAGGGAATCCATCTATTAATAGTATTAGATCCACCTGTGGAGCTGCTGGCCCATTATGAAGTAGGCCAGGATGTTTCCATCACTTCAGAAACACTCTTGATAAACCACACACACCGAACAAGGAGAAATGGTCGGCTGACGTTGATTTTTCTGAACAATTCATGAGGGACAAGACCTCAAAACAGAGAAACAATGTGACCATGCATAGCTTGGACACAACATCTACAACTATGGCTTCTGCTAGTAAGTTTTTACCATTTCCTGCAGACTTCATACCTCAGACTCAGGAAAAAAAAAATCAATAAAGTCCAAATGTATAATGACCTTCGGCTCATCAAGTATCTATTTTCACTCAGCTGGCCTGAAATGGCTTTATTTTGACTCATTAAAGCACCCACAAGCTTCGTGAAGTCAGCCAGCTAGCGCCTAAAATTAGCCTCTTTCCACATACACTTTCTTCTCATTCCTTCTGGACGACAACCAAAGCCCTTTAAAGTTTAAAAATGCACTCATTTACAGAATCATTACAAACCACGCTCAAAAATACTTTGATGGTGTGACTCATCAGTGCCAGCGTAAATTATGCCTGTGAGAACATTTCTGATGCGCATGAATGAAAACACTCTGTGTTTTCGGTTTATTTTTGTCTTATTAGCTACAGTTGAAACCTTCATGGCTGTGTCTCAAAATCTAGTGAGCCACCTACCTAGACAGCATTTTTTTGCGAATCATGTGTCATTTCAGCATATCTAATTTGTTCTGTTCTCATACGTCTCCTCACACACGTTTCCAAAACTTGCCACACATTTAGAAACCACGAAGCAGATCCCACATTCAATAGGCTTGTGTTCTGTTTCAGATGGCACATTGTGCACTGTACTGCCCATGAAAAACTGCCCAAACAGCCTCCAGACTGGCTGCAATCACCCTCCATCAAAACACTTTGTCTGGCATACAAAAATAAGATTCAATCTCGTACTGAATACCAAATTAGAGCATTAGAAAACAAGGGCTTCTGCTACTTGGCAACCGTTGGGATGTAAAGCAGCAAAATCCAATGGCGGGCCAGAAGATATAGGGCTTTTATGCACTATAAAGACTGAATTAGATTTTTGTTTTTATTTTCCCCTTTCCCAATTGCAAATTAAATACTCAAGTTAACAATAATAAATTGTAAGTGTTTGAAATAACGTTATTTATCTTGTAATTTGCGAGAGTCAGTCGAATAATATATTGGTCACGGTGAAAAACATCATTAAATAATGGAGGCACAAAGGTCATAATATTAAAGCAGCTCTATATATAAACTCAGCAGGGTGGTCTAATGCCCATTAAAAACAGCCTTCTGTCAGTCTCTGTGACAAAGTACAAAGAAAGGTAATTTATTAGTATGCTGACATCCGCAAGTCCATGAGGTATGTGTATTTAAATCCACCTGATAAAGGTCGGGCAGTGAAACAGAATGTGCTTTCCACGAATAAGCTATGAAATGGGGTCTGAAACGCTTTAAATGTGTAAATATATCTTCCTAACTGTGGTAAAAAAGAAACAAAGAAAGAGTATAGAATAATAGTCAACCTGAGGAGGTTAAAGTATTATGAGAATTTTTTAAACTCTGTTAGCAAAATCTGGGACCTAATTTCCTAGCAATTAACATTAAAAATGTATTGTACAAAATGTATTTACATAAAATACATTAAATAAATAAATATATAGACAAACTTTAACATTTTTAAAAAGCCAGAAAAAATGCCGGTGACTAGATTGAAAATTTAGCCCTAAATTTGGCTAAAAAATATACTATTAACATATACTAAATAATAAAAAGGTAAATAATTAAAACTTATTCTGACAATGAATTTAATACAAATTTCAACAATATTTCACATAAATAAAAATTATTTTGACAATGAAAGTAATATAAACAGAATATTTTTTTATGCAAATTTTTGCATATTTGACCATTTGGATACAATTGAAGAAGTCAAGACCTCTGAGGCAAAGTAGTCAAGACCTCTGACAGGCCAAAATCCACATTTTAAAGGGAGGATAGAGACATTAGACTAGTTACTTTCTATGCTAGGTTATTTTTCATGTTTATTTTGGATACACTAGGTTACAGCTTAGTGTACTGTATTAATAGAAAGTGTCAGAACCTGGCATGGCGGCACATGTACTGTAGGGCATGCCCTCGGACGTAACCCTTTAACACTCCGACCGCAGCACAGACGTCTGCTCCATCCTCTCCAGCCTCCCCCCAAGAGCCTACAGTCAACATTTCTGTTTTCTTTCTGCATTTTTGTTTTATTTAGGACTCCGCCAGTGTCCTCCCTCCACCCCAGTGCTCACGCTATTTTGGAGAGCAGTGGCTTGGAGAGCAGTCAAGTTTGATTAATTTTGGGATTTGGGTACAGTATGTTCCTGGACACACATCTGCGAGCAATCATAAATGCTCCAGAATGCTGGCAGAACATCCAGACCTGCCGGCAGCTGATGATGTCATCAGTGCGAGGGAAGAGCTGGCGTGTCGCCAGGATCTGAACGCAGGGCTTCTCCCAGACAGAGAGAGAAAGACAGAGAGAAAAAAAGAGAAAGAGACATTAAGAGAAAACATCTTGACAGGGCTTTTCAGCCTGAATGCCGCACATGATGAAGATTCGCTCTCGTTTCTGCTACGTGTCGTGTGTGAACAGGTGCGATGGCGGATTACGAGCAGATTAAATGTGGGAGTAACTGAATATTGTTGCCAGTGTTTATATTATTGATTTATAACAGATTAGGAGGGTTGGATTTAGGGACAAAATAATAAATCTCTTCCTCTCGCTTTCATAAACACAAAAAAGAGGCAGACAGAGAACAAGAGATAAAAGAAAGAAGACTTTTCAGTTCATTTGGTGAAGAGAGCTGTCAGAATCTTGACAAAAACTTGTGCTTGATAAAGTCAAGTGAGGTGGGCTTCACAAACCCTCCAGAGAGACGACTACAGACTTAATCAGACAGATGGACGGACACACACACACACACACACACACACACACTTCCTGCTGCCAGTCTAAGTGTATTTCCCCTCCACTTGAAACAGGACATTCTCCCCTAAAGCAAAATTTAGTGTGGGCAACTACTGAATTCAATAAGCATCAATCACAGCATCCCTGATACTGAAGCCAGAGCCTTGACCTTTAAAAAATAGGTTTGAATCCTGCCTGCAACATGTTGCAATATCATTTCTCCATTTTCCCCCAAAAATGAGCCTTCTCTGCTATCATAAAAGGGACAAAAATACTTCCTAATATTTTAAATCATTGATCCCATAGGAGCAGGCTGATATATGAATGAATGAATGAATAATGCATTTATATAGCGCTTTATTGTGTATTGCTGTACACCCAAAGCACTTTACAATCATGTGGGGGGGGGGGGGGGGTCTCTCCTCAACCACCACCAGTGTGTAGCATCCACCTGGATGATGCGACGGCAGCCACAGGACAACGGCACCAGTGCGCTCACCACACACCAGCTACAGGTGGAGAGGAGAGAGAGAGATTGAGCCAATCAAGTGGATGGGGATTATTAGGAGGCCGTGATAGACAAGGACCAGTGGAGGGAATTTGGCCAGGACACTGGGGTTACACCCCTACTCTTTACGAGAAGTGCCATGGGATATTTAATGACCACAGAGAGTCAGGACTTCGGTTTAACGTCTCATCCGAAGGACGGTGGTTTTTTACAGTATAGCGTCCCCGTCACTATACTGGGGCGTTAGGCCCCACACAGACCACAGGGTGAGCACCCCCTGCTGGCCTCACTAACACCTCTTCCAACAGCTACCTAGTTTTCCCAGGAGGTCTCCCATCCAGGTACTGACCAGGCTCAACCCTGCTTAGCTTCAGTGGACAACCAGTCTTGGGCTGCAGGGTGATATGGCTGTGGGTGATATTGTACTATACAGGCTGATTTTTGAACTGATATTATAATAATTTTCTCTTTTTTTGAGTAAATATTGTGTTAAGTGTTTTTTGGGGCATATTAGTGTGCATATAATTTACTATAACTAAACTGTATTAGTCTGTATCATATATAGAGTGGGCTCACTAAAATTTTTATGCTATATATATTCTTTTTTAATTATTACTTTTTTTTACATAAGATAATAAATGTTTTACTTGTGCTTTTTTATCATAATTCGTTTTACACGTGATTATATGAAGTGTGGGTGTGAGGTTTTGTTGTGTGTGTAAATCTCTATTATACTCTATATTCTGTATCTAAATATATAGGCCTAGTGTGAAGAAAGAAAAAATGATAACATCATTTGTAATAAAAAAAAAAAAAATGTGTAATGAAAATCAAATTGTATTAAATAGCAGAATTTTCACTAGTGACATTTTTATGTGGTCCATGTTGCTGGACCACATAATACACTCTGTAATACAAAGACTGAAAGGGAAAGATCTTAAAAAGGAGCTACAATAAAAAACAGGAAGACAGCTGGATAGCATAAGCCCAAAACACAGAGCCTCAGCACTAAACTTCATTTTGCAGTCTGTGTCTGGTTTATTTTATGTCTACGGTTATGCAACAGACCCTTTTGATAACTAAAATCTGACGGCAAAAGTTTGAAGTTAATAGCACACATCGGCACGAAACAATACCACACACTTACATAACATGTAACAGCATCATTTCAGCATGATCGTTTAATTATGGGCTTGGATGTGTATAAACAACTGGATCCGTCCCCTCCCTTAAGAGTGTTTCTGTCCTACACCTCCTCATTACAATGAGAAAAAAAACAAGCTGGCAAGATTCACTGTACATACTGTACTAATAATGTGGCAAAGTGCCCAGACTGGATCTCTGCCAGGCTTGAAATGTAACAGTTGAGACACATATGAGACTGGAAAGGGAAGTGGGAAGATAGGGATAACCAAACACTGCATCACTAATAGAAGCGCAATGTTCCATCTGTTACAGCAGGTTAAGCGTGCGGTACATGGTGGACAAACACAGGGCAAGAGGGGGGCTGACACTTGTTGCACAACAGCGATCACGTATCACTTGTGCAATGGCACTGTAATCTATGCTTTCTTCCTTATCGGGACTACATTTGTGCGTGATCATGGTATTTATGGGAGGGGTTACCTGAATGAGACAGCATGTGCATCCTCAGTCGTAAACTGTCCAGGAACTGCTTTCCGCAGAACTCACAGCAAAAGGTCTTCACTCCACCGTGCAACTTCCTGCGGAGTAAACATATATTGACAGATTAAACCGGTGTAACTATACACAGTAACTACACACTTTGAGAAGGTCAGACCTGTTCATTGTCTTGACCCTAATGTCAGGTTTAACAGGTAATATGTGCTTTCCAGTGAGAAAATGGCATGGCTGATAAATTATAGATACAATCTATAGTCAAATACATTCATATTCACTTAAAACTTAAAATTATTATTAAAATATAAAATATATTTGCTTAAAATATGTAATTTCTGTACAATTAGTGTCACCAAACAGAAAGGTGAATATAATGATTGTTTTCAAACAGATTTCTAACACTCCCCTTATCTCCTATTGGTTAAACAAACAAATAGCCACACCCCCAAACTCAGTCAGGCTGTGCAGAATGCTCAAAAGTGCCACAAAGGTGGAAGAAGAATTCAGTGAAGTAATTGATGCCCATGATAAATCGATGGTTTACTTCTAATATTCAAAAAGAAAAGTTTTTAATGGGCAAGAACTATGTTTGATTTTTGGGCATTATGAAACATTCTGGAGACTTTCAAAATGCTTTGCATAGTTTATTAAACTTATTTTATAGAATTAAGTTTAATTCATGGCTTAAATTACACATTACTGAGAGACTACCATCTTTGGCTTGTCAAAAATTCAGAGGTTGTAAATTTTTTCTTTTCTTTTTTTTTAACCAGGAAAGGAGTGGTTTTGATGCACAGTTGTTTTGTTTTTGTTGTCTTTTATAACAAAAATCTTTTATATGGCAGATGCTTTTACACAAAGTGACTTAGATGGCATCCAAGACATACATTTTATCAGTTTATGCACTACCTATTAATATAATATAATATAATATAATATAATATATGTTGCTATGGCAGTAAATAAATAAATAATAACTGCTTATATTGAGTGAAATATAGGAAAAGTTCACTCAAAAATGTAATTCTTTCATCATTTGATATGTGTGTGCATGAATGAGATCTTAGTTACATTGCAAAAAGGAAATTTTCAACAATGTGTGCAGGAGTATATACTGTATAGTGCAAGAGTCATGTGGACTACATTTATGACACTTTATTGACATTTTTGGAGAAGTTGGAGATAGAGATCTGCTTTCACTATATACATCAGCTTGAATTAATCGAATGAAGCCCTTCAACATTCTCCAAAACATCTTCTTGTGTGTTCAGTGGAAAAAAGCAAGCATTTCGTTAAATGAACTATTCCTTTAAAGTTTAAAAAGCAGTTTTATTTAAGAATGCAGCTTCATAAATCCAAGCTTGATATTCTAAACACGCCTGCGTCTGTGGCTCATAGTTT
Organism: Tor tambroides; assembly: GCA_021397915.2. Lineage (NCBI taxonomy): Eukaryota > Metazoa > Chordata > Actinopteri > Cypriniformes > Cyprinidae > Tor > Tor tambroides. The sequence continues at coordinate 64,644 of JAFVLL020038044.1, forward strand.
ATTTTGATGATACTCTTGACAGGGTGCTGTGAAAGGTTTAGGGCACATACTTCAAAGACTCCAGGCATTCGAAATATTCATCAAGCAGGTCTGAATCAATTAGGCCTAATACAGCAAATGCTGTTAATGAACTGAATAGCATATGCCATCATCATCTGATGCTTAAAATAAACCTAGACCTGGATTCGAGAAACGCAATGAGCTTGTCTACAAAACCAACAGCCGTAACGGAACTAGCTTCAGCAGAGCTATGAAATATTTACCGTCCAGACGTAGTGACCCGGTGGCTTGAGAGGAAACATTTATGGCTTCGTTTTATCAAAAATTAAACACGCCTCAGAGAAAAGGTACACAAAGAAACTGAACAAATATATACACTCCATTTCAATGAAGTAGCTACAGCCACGAGCCAACCGCAAGGCCCAAAAACGCACGTCAAAGTCAAACATGCCAATTGTCCTTTTAATCTGTCCTCTTGCTCTAAATATTTGTTTTAATTAAAACGTATTAAATGCTCCTGAAATACCCCGGCAGTTCGGTATGTTTAACTGAGTCACGCTGTACATATCAACGACTCGTCCCCCGCCCACTCCTGTTCCCTTCTCTCGCCCTAGCCCTTTCATGTGAATTCCAGCCACACACACACACAGACGCACCGTCGGCACGTGCGCTGCATCAACGAGCAGTCGAGCGAACCCGCCGCAGACATAACCTTTATTCCTGCTATAGAGCCCTTAATTATCATCCGCTCCGCAACCGGGGTGCTGCCAGACATGCACGGGCTCATTATGAACAGGGGCATATTATTTCACCTTGAAAAAACCTATTAAAGAAAACTCTGGCTAGGAGTACGGTCGTGGTAAAATATTAATTCCAGGACATTCTGTTGGAGATCATTCGGAATAATGGAAGCGAATTAGCTTTCTGTTCGACACCCTCAGGTATACGGTCATTTTATTTGACCAAGGATGTTTGCTGAGGTCATGTGCCATTCGGTTGAGGGCGCAGACAGAATGCGTGTTAGCTGCGTTTCACAATCTGTAGCATCTGCTGCGTCGTCCCCCTTTGCAGCCACAACACAGGGTCTGAAATAGACCGCCTGACAGAGCCAAGCCTCCCATAAACAATATCCACTCAACCGCAGTGGACACACTGAGCACCGCTGTCGGCAGCCAGCAGACGTTATCTACAGATTTGTGTGTTTGCTGGAAAAATACTAGTGTTATCTTACTGAATGCTGCCTTGTGGTTCGAAAATTACATGTTATTGTGCGGCTAAGCTTTGAAAACACTGTACAATAATGACATGGAATAAACCAAGCTACTTAACAGTACCGCATTAATGCAGATGTTTGATGGCCGACTAGCAGATTATTGAGCTTAACTAGTGTGTTTATCTAGATTATTCTCTTTGTTTTGCATTATATAGCTAAGAATGCTGCTTTTAAAGAGATGTATTTTAAAATGCAATTTCTCTAGTGGGTTTTAGCATGCTAGCAGTATGCTTTGCTTTGATTCATCCAATTTAAAGCTATGCCTCTATAGTCATCAAAACACCTCCTTTGTAAAACGCACATCCCAAAATGCATATATTTTGCAGTTTTTTTAAAGGTTTTACTGTTGTTTTTCAGCGTCTCTCGACATGAGCGCTGCGTTTTTAATTTTCAACTTTTTAATTTAAAAACCGCTTAATTTTTAAAAACGAGTCTTGATGCATTCCATCTAGCAGTTATTTTAATGTTTGCTGTGTGAACGTCCTTATGAAAAAGTGTCTGATTTGATCTGGTGGATGTCCTTAAAGGGACAGTTCACCCAAAATTCTGTCATCATTTACTCTGTTGCTCCAAACTTGCACAAATCATAATATCTTCTTTTGTGTTCACTTTTTCACAGAAGAAAGTTAGTCCTGTAGGTTTGGTGAATGAGTAAATGATGACAATTTAGATTTTTGCGTTTGATTTTCTTTAAGAGAGATTAGTACACTAGTCAACCCACCAACTAACCAGGTTTGTATGTACTACAAACAGCTTACTTTATGATGTGAATGCTTCTGATATGACACAACTGAACGTACTTTTCATCTAAAAAAAGTTAATTGTGAGTAGCTAATATTAATTGATGTATCATCAAACCTGTCTAGCAATTTGATTGCTCTGTAACAAGAGCACCTTTCAGAAACCTCCCTTTAATCTCATTCTCTCTGTCCACTGAAAGACACAAAAGATTGAACAACACTGATCTGAGACGTGGAGAAATACCTGGTAAATGGAACAATGAGAGGAAAATCAATACTACTTGTCTCAATCCCAGTCAAAACAACTGTCATTGTCAAAGCAAATCCAAATAGACACAGACATAAAACATCATGACAACTCACTACATTATTTAAATAGTCGAGTTTGAGCTCCAGTTATCTGACACTGATATGCGGATACGGACAGTAACAAAAGAATATCAGACTTCTGAAAGCACGACGTGTTAAAACTTAATCTTCTGGTCGATTTAAGTACACCTGCCCTGAACGAAACAGTTCAGACGAGGTTAGAGGAGAAAAACCAATCTGTAAAGATGATGGTCCATTTGTCTCTACAGGGCGCTGTTATACATTCCTATTAAAATGCAGGCATTAAAATGTCGACTTTCTCTAAGGAGACAAATTGTCGAGCTGTCTGTTTGAGACAGGGTAAGCGCTTGTGTTTCTGGAGTGGGCCACTGGAAGTGGCTTTGATTAATGGCAGGCCAGAGCTGAGCTGCTAGAGTACCTTTCCCACTGAGAGAGCAATTCAGGGGCTGATGTGTGCAATCGGATACTAGAGCACTGCCAAATTACCAATGAGGCGGCTTTAAAGGAAGTCTTCCCCAAAGCAGTGTGAGAAAACCGTATGAAGCATGAATGAGAAAACAGAAACACTTCACACGAACCCAGAAAAAAATGTCCATTTATCAAGATACGCCAACTGGAACCGTGATGCAAATTATTATATTTATGTGCAATGGTACTTAGAAGGAACTCAAAAGAGCAGATATTACAGTACATAGTACAAGTACAGAAATATGGCAATAGCAATGTACTTTCTGATTGAAAAGAATTACATTTGTAAATATGGCTGCACGATAAATCGCATGCGATATTTGCGCTGACAAGCTGCGCAAATCCACGTTCATCGTCAGCGTGGTTTTGCGCAGCTTGTCAGTGATCGACGCTTCTGTGTAGTAAATGCTGCTCCATGTGAAATCACGCACGTGATGGAAATTTACCACTGATTGCAGAACCGGCTTTACTGACAAGATGCGCATTAAATATCGCATGCGATTTATCGTGCAGCCCTATTTGTAAATTGCATGAATAAAATGCCAGTCTAAATATGTACATCCAATCACTTAGAAAAGCACAACTCTACAAGTCACATGATTTAAGGTATCATTGAAGTAACAGTTCACCCAAAAATTAATATTTGATAAAAAAATATATTCACCCTCAGGACATCCAAGATTTTGATGAGTTTGTTCTTCATTGGAACAGATTGGGAGCAATTTAGAATTACATCACTTGCTCACCAATGGATCTCTCTGCAGTGAATGGGTGTCGTCAGAACAGTCCAAACAGCTGATAAAAACATCAAAATAATCCACAAGTAATTGACATGACTCCAGTCCATCAATTAACATCTTGTGAAATGAAATACTGTGTGTTTGTAAGAACAAATTCATCGTTAAGATGTTTTAACTTTAAACGGTTCCTTCTCGCCAAAATTCAAGTCCCTAATCCATAAGAAACGCTTCCTCCAGTTAAAAAAATCCATCCACTGTAGTCCTCATATTTTATTTGCAAGCAATGGTTTGAAGTTAAAAACTGATGATTAATTTGTTTGTTACAAACACACAGCTTTTCACTTCACCAGATGTTAACTGATTGACATGTGGATTACTTGTGGATTATTGTGATGTTTTTATCAGCTGTTTGTTCTCTCATTCTGACGGCACCCATTCACTGCAGAGGATCCATTGGTGAGCAAGTGATGTAATGCTAAAATTTTTCCATATTTGTTCTGATGAACAAACAAACTCATCTACATTTTGCATGGCCTGAGGGTAAGTACATTTTTGGGTGAAATATTCTATCTTCCGACAGTCAAAGTCCAATCACTTAGAAAAGTTATAGCACACTCCTACTCAACAAGTCACATGATTTAAGGTATCATCCATGTCTGTAACACAAAAAGAGAAACATAAGTTGCTCACAGATGTTTAATACTTTGCATTTGGGTTTGCTCAAAGAAAGCATTAGTGATAGCAATACTTGTCTTAAATATCACTAATAATTAAGCAAAATTTGTCACAGGCTGCATATATAGTATTAGGCAGTGGGTTCAGTGATATTCTTCCTCTCAAGGCTGGAGAGAGGAACAGGAAAGATCCACGGCAAATTGGGAAGTGTTCAATTTACCCGTGCAGCGGATGCTCAATGACCTGATGGCATTGTGTGAGTGAGGCCAGTGCCATTATGACAGCACGACTACATCCTCACAGCTGACTGTGTTTCCCTGAGGGTCTATTGAAAGATTGCTGCTGGTAATTTCACAGAGTTCTGTCTAGAAAGCTGTTGTGCAGGTTGGAAAAGCTGCCAAATGTTGTCTGGGAACATGGTGTAACAACAGTGTGATGGTTGCCACAGACGATTTACTATAATTTTGTACTGAAAATGTAGATACTTAGTGGGCACCATAAATCACGGCCTCTCAACAAATATTATTCTATTAAACTCAGATTCCAGGTAAGGTTATGTGCCTCACTCAAGGTCAATGTGACACTGCACAAACAAGAACCATGGCAGGCCTACAGTAACCAGACATTTTTTTACGCAATGCACCGCTCAGATTTGACTCAGTGGCCTTGATAGTAAACTGAATCCTTAACCTTTAATCTTATCTGGATATTTTTCTAAACTTTACACATCAAACATTAAATTTTAGGGTTCACTCAGTGCAATGGATTATCTACCGTATCATATCAGTTTAAATGGGTAAATCATTACTCTATCTATCTATCTATCTATCTATCTATCTATCTGTCTATCAGATAGATTAAATCACATATATTTACATAATATCTAAAAAAATCTTCTACTCCTTAAAATCCTTAAAAAACAAAACAATTACTCATAGATTTAATCTTGAATTGGTTAAGAAAAAAAATAACTGAATTGAACACTTCTAAAACAGGTCTTAATCTTATGTAAATTTTTAAAGATATTTAGACATTTTACTGGAAAACAAGCCAAAAAAAACTGATTATTTTAATTATTATAAATAATTACTGATTAATTATTTTTGACAATGTAACTAAAAATACTGTGTAAATATTAAAACACTGGACTGTTTTAGTTTCTGAGTTGTTACATTAAATGATCATCATTCATTTCTGACATCTTTATAAGACTGTGAATGATTCAAAGCCCAGATACTGTGTATTTCTATATTTTTTCAAGCTTATCTACACTATAATGAGCATGTAGCTATCCTTGTGTAAGCCCATGAATAAAGCGGCCACTACAAACACTAGGGAAAGGGCTGAATGTAAACTTTGACTCTTTCTCTCAGTAAGCCAACCAGAGCTCTGGCACAAGGGCCACATTACTGGACGGAATTAGTGTGAAATGCAGGCTACCAGTCATCATCCAAAGATTAAACTAACCTTTTACTTTGATCAGGAGTTTGGGTTACAAGTGAACAGACAGCAAAACATGTGGCCGAGCCAACGAGATCAAAGGTTTGAGACACATTGTTTGTATTTTGGCATATTACGCTAGAGTTTAGGAACTGTGACTAAAGTCACTGTTTTCAGCTGAATCTCAGAGTCGCCAATCAATAAGTCACCCAACCCCCAAAGCTACGGCCAGAGCTATGAAAACAGGCACACACACACTCAAACACACAAAAGAGGGTTTGAACATAAAAACAATGTGAGAAAGAGAAGAAAAAACACCGTCACGGCACCAAAGGTCAGAAGTTTGACCTGACCCTAAAGAGTTGACCTGTATAGCCATGATAAGGGCTGAAAGAGTCCTGTCTTTGCCTGATAGCAGGCTTTGGGGTGAAAAGATACTAGAGGGCTTAAAGTCTTGACCAACTGGATTCCAGAGGTCTGCGGAGATGACAGAGGTTTAAAGATCACTGGGTGGCCGTGGTCTTGTGGGACAGGAAGGGCTTGAAGCGCTAATGAAGCTTGACCAGGGCAATGCTCTCTGAAAACATATCTTCTCCGGAGGCTGGGTTATCCATTAATGGGCTCAGTGTGTTTTCTTTGGCCCTTTCCACACTGTGGATCATTATAAATGTCACGCTAATCTTTCAGTGAATTCATGATCTATCACTAGAGCTATCTTTGCAAATCTATTATAAAATAGTTCATTTAATACAGGCATTTTCAAAAATTTCAGCACATATCTAACAAATGTGGGTAAGGTTTATTTTTGCTTCTCAAGTAAATGTATTATTTAAACCAAAATATATATTTAAATCTAAATCTTTAAGAACGTTCAGATTGTATTGTATTTATTTATTTAATCTAACTTTGGAAATAACCTTGGATTTTGGAAAGGCACTATAAAACTTTTTATTGGAAAACTAAAATATGAATAAAAAAAAAATAGATCCATTTTTCATTTTTTGTTTAACATACAAAATGTGTTTATTACTCTAAATTGAAACTGGTTTTATTCAAATAGAAAAACATATTTATAAAAATAAACATGGCTGGATGAATTAAAATAACTTATTGTCCATTCTTATCCATTGTTATCCTTTGTTAGATGACATAAACTGCATAGATGATATTATCTGCGATAATCCCAATCAGGTCTTCCAAATTTCCTGTTCAGAAAAGGCATATAGTGTCCTCCCAGGAGACTACTGGTATGTAGTTAGGGCTGCTGCTGTAGTTAACCAGAGGATAAAGGGAGAGGCTGAGTAAACAAAAGATCTCCTGAAGCAACAGTTGAGAAGACAATAGATGAGCTCTGAAGCCCGGTGTGTGAAAGACACTCATTATCTCTGTGCTTCAGTCTCTGCTATTGAAGCGCTCTATGTATACACTATCAAGTTTTTGATAGTGTATACATAGGAGGTTTTTGAACGGAGTTTCTTATGCTCAACAAAACTCATTAATTTGCTCACTCATCTTATTTGATGAAAAATTTGAAATATTTTTACAATTTAAAATAACTGCTTTCTATTTGAATACACTTTAAAAAGTAATGTAATCCTGTTACGGCAAAGCTGAATTTTCAGCATAATTACTCCAGTCTTCAGTGTCACATGATTCTTCAGAAATCATTTTAATATGCTGGCTTGCTGCTCAAGAAACATTTCTTATTATTATCAATGTTGAAAAGTTGTGCTGCTTAATATTTTTGTGGAAACTGTAATACCGATTTGTACAGGCTCTTTGTCAAGTTAGACAGCATGTTTAATATAACGAAAACAAGGCTGTGAGAGATAGACTTACAGTCTTTACAACGGAACGTGCTGTGTAAAGCTCACAACTTTCAGAACTGTTTTATGTGGTTTTTGTCTCCTGAATGTCAGCTGAACAATCGGTAAGTCCACTGAATGCACTGTACTTCTATCACTCACAGCCTCCTTTTCATTCCTGTCAGAAATTAAACATGGAGCTAGCCTGATTAAGTCTATAGAAAGATCAAAGTAACAGCATTTAATTGAAGTAGAAATCTTTTGTAACATTACAAATGACGTTACTGTCACTTTTGATCAATTTAATGCATCCTTGCTGAATAAAAGTCATTTTTTTAATCTTACCCCAAACTTTTGAATGGTATGGTTTACACAAAATATTAAGCAGCACAACTGTATTCAACACTGATAATAAGAAATGTTTCTTAAGCACCAAATCAGCATATTAGAATGATTTCTGAAGGATCATGTGACACTGAAGACTGGAGTAATGATCCTAAAAATTCAGCTTTGCCATACAATGAAGTAGTTTTATATATACAGCTTTAAAAGCTACAGGAAGCAGTTCTATTAGCTCTGTTTCTTTGACCTCTCTGTCTCTCAGTCTCTCTCTGTTTGCTCTATAACAAAAGATCTAATTAGAGCCGTGAGCAGCAGGCCAATGCGAGTGCTCTAGGATCTCCCACTTCCAGGGATTCCTAAGCAGCGGAGCTGATCTGCGTCCCCAGAGCCCCTGCACACATCAGTCGTCTCCCTGCGCCCGCGGTGGATTGTGAGTACACATCAGCGGCAGATTAAATCCACTCAGTGGAAAGGAGCACATTCCTCTGCTTGACCACGGGGCAGAAATGACATGCATGACAGGACCGAGACCAAGCACAGCGGCTCGCAGAGGTCTTAATCCAGAGGAGAGTGTGTTTGTTGCATGACGTCCGCTACTATTGCATTTATTTCAAACGGATGCTTGTGCTTAAAGTCGTTCCAGAGGACTGGGAATGCTTTGGCAGGTGCATTTGGGTTAAGATTCACGGGTTTGAGGGCCTCTCGCAATTGGGGCAAAAGTTTAACTGTTATTGGTACTGGGTCGCCTCACCATGACCACAATGACCCCATGGGGCCCCAGGGCTTTCATAACGTCCTGTGTGCAAGTCAGATGTCGGCGGATCTTCACATCTGTCACTGTTCACAAACCAGAAAAGGGCAAGCTGAGTTTATGAACAAATATTAGTGACTGGCTAACCTACTGACCTACTGTCTGGATGTGGTTACTGTACAATCATCCCAACTTGGTTACCGACAAAATGTTTTCAAATATAAATAAACAGTAAAGTCCAAACTACTATTTTTACTACTAAGTATTTTATTTTCATTTTTCAAATCGTTTTAATAAGTGTTCACCATAAAAGAAGTGTATATATATAAAATGTATATACAAATGTAATTTTTAGGGACAGATTTTACTAACAGCTTGTGCCAACGCAAACCGTCTTTTGGCATTAAAATAGTACTGTCAGGATTTACTAAAGATGCGCAGTGAAGAATTAGCGCTGAAAAGGCATGGACACAGTTATATTTGCACCTGACCTTATTGAATATGCATTTGTAGGAGTTTCCCTCTCAGACGCAAAATTTATGAGAGGAGAGTATTCAAATGAATCAATGCAATTTACTAACATTTGCGCTTGTCAAATTATTTAACGCCCCAAAAAAGCATGTCTTAAAGCAGGCGCTAATTTGCACTGCTCTCGGTAGATTGCGCTGGTCATTATGGAAATGATCTGGCTCCGTCTGTGTTCTTTAATGTGCTAATTTGCCCTGTTTAGTGAATCTGAGCCTAAATGTGTTTTCGCATACATAGATTCAACAAAAAAAAGAAGAAACATCATGTGTTTTAGCACCACACTGGAACGGAGAACATCTGATAGGATGTGTTCATCAGGCCTCAGACAGGAAACCCAGGTCGGTGTCACTGGGTTCAGCATTTGTGGGAATGAATGAAAGAGTATCAGGTGTGCCGCAATACACACAACGTGTGGCCACTTTATCTGTGTCTGACAGAAGGCTAAAGTCACTATCAGACCATCTTCACCACAGAGACTAAGGAGAGCGGTGCGGGGTTATCTTCCACTCAGATAAATACAGATAAAGCTCAACCTACTGTTTGACAGTCCAAGTTTAAACTGCATGGCCATCAGTCAAGCCCAAACCAATAAAACTGAAATAACGATGGCCTTTGGTTGGCGAAAAAATGGATTTCATATGTCAACTACAGCAATAAATATTTTATTTTGACATATGGCGTGACACCAGTTGGGTGTCCACCAAGTGAAATTGAGAGGACATTTTGTGCAAAAACAAAAATGCACAAACGTGCCTGATTTTATGAATATTTATTGGTTGTTTTAGCTTAAAAAAAATTGTGCTTCTAATCCATCTGTCTATCTGAGCAAAGCTGCTCCTGGCCGATCATTTTGACAGTGTCAAGCCAGAGGTTATGGAGGGAAGGTCAGGGTCAAGCTGCACTAAGCAGCCCTTCTTTTCTGCACAGGAAGACCTTGTCCTTCCACAAATCGAATAAAGGCTTGGTGTGTAGAGCTGGCAGATGTTTCTAACCTGCTCAGCCCTGCTCTCAACAAGCCTGAGGAAGTACATTAAAGAGAAAGTTCACCCAAAAAGGAAAATTCTGTCATCATTTATTCACCCTCATTTGATTTTACAGTAAAACCATATGACTTTCTTTCTTTTGAAGAACACAAAAGCACTATATTTGAACAGTGAGACTTTTCAACACTAAGGGGTTGCCTCCCATTGCACTACTTTTCAATTCTTTTTCTATGTAAACCTGCGCTAGATGGACATCTTTCACCACTGCAATTGCGTCTGTGGCCATCCTTTGCATTTGACATGGCATTTTACAATGCTAGGGCTATCAGTCGATTAAAATTTTTAATCTAATTAAATACATGATGTTTTGATTAATCTAATTAATCACAATTAATCACAAAATAAATTTGACTGTGAAAATACCCACAAAAGATTTTTTAAAGCTATTTTTGTGTTAAATTAGAAAATATCTAGTAGACATTATAAATTGTAGCTTTAGAAATATTTTACTTGATTCAACAAAAAAATTATTACACATACCCCCGGTTTCACAAACAAGGCTTAAGCCTAGTCCTAGACTAAAATGTAAGTCTGAGCTGTTTCAACTGAAAGAAACTTGCACTAACTGATCTTAAAATATATCAGTCCCTTTGTTTTGTCTCAAGATGCACACCAGTAATGTTTGTTTCTAAGCATGTTTATAAAAATTACTTAAATGCCCCAATTGAACTATGGCCTAATCCTGGCTTAGTCTAAGCCCTGTCTGTGAAACCGGGCCATAAACATTTAGGCTACAACGGCCTAACATAAACTATGGAACATAAAAGAAGATCATTTGAGAAACATCTCACTATTGTTTGTTCATACAGTGAAAGTCATTGGTAACCAAAACAGCTTTGTTACCAACAGTCTTCAAAAAATATCTTTTATGTTCCACAAAAGAAAGGGTGAGTAAATGATGACAGAATTTAATTTTTTGGGGGGTGAATTATCCCTTTAATGTTTTTATTATTATTATTATTAATTAAATTATATTCTAAATAAACTAAATCTGCCAGCAGGTGGCAGTAAATGTAATTCATTCGATTCCTTCAAACGGCTGATTCATTCAGGAATGAAGTAAACGGCTCTCTTTATGAATGGGTCTTTGAATCATTGGTTCACATGATTCGTTCAAAACGCGAATTCATTCAGAAACTAAACACCACTGTGTTGCTCGGAGACGCACAACAATTCTGCTATGGCTTTAAAGGTAATTATGTTATCTGCAAAATTGAGCAAAAACACATTGTGTTTAAAATATAACACAATATCAACTTCTTATTTACTGAACTGTTGTAAATCGTGATATTCGGGACAAACAGCACTTGTGTGATATTGCTCTCGCTGCTCCTGTGATATCGCTTACCATATGATATAAATATGAGACAAAAACACATATGGGGCATTTTTGCACCAATATCTTGAATTTTTAGGGCATAACTGCATTTATGGAGTTGTTGCCCTGCATCATATTTGTCAACAGTCAATTGTATTAAATGTAAGATGATGTCCAGGTTTGGGGGAGGGGCCAGGGCATGAACTGCGTTAAAATATTTTAATTGCGTTTTTTTTTATAACTAATTAATTAAGTTAATGTGTTAAACTGACAGCCCTATACAATGCACAACACTACATTCATTAAAAAAAGTGTTTTTTACACATTGTTTTCGTGTTTTGTGTTTTCAGCACCCTGCATTTTTTCCCATTTCAATGCTTGCATCTCACGTTTTTCAGCTCAAAAACATGCTCGCTAGATGAACGTCTTTCACAATTAAGCTTGCATTTCACACCTTTTTTAGTGTCTCAAGCATAACATGCATTCTAAAAACCCAATGCTCGAGTCAAACTTAGCTCAAATTTTAAAAATCGTGTCTTCGAAAAAAAATTTTCATTCCGCCGCTTGCGTTTCACATTTTTCAATGCAAAAATGCATTTTGTAGGATTGGCTCATAAGACAATTCCTCTACTATATTTCAAGTCTTCTGAAACTATACAGAAGGAAAAGATTAAAATATTGCTCAGTTTACACATATTCCTCAATGACGCCAAATGCCACTGGTTCCTTTGCACCATTTCCTTTGGTCATCGTTCAATTTGATTATATGGAAAAGAGCAGCATGGACATTCAGCTAAATTTCTCTTTTTGTGGTTCACAGAACAGAAAGTTATACAGGTGAATAAATGATGAAAGAATTTTAATTTTTGAGTTTTATTCTTTATATAAATATATAAACCAAGAGGAAAGCCCCGAATAACTTCACTCACCTGTGTTGTTCAGCAGCTTCACTATCAGGGAACTCCATATCACACACCTCACATCTTTCTTTCTGGGCTTGGACCTCATGCTTCACATTCGCTGTGAAATCCCCGAGCTTGCTTAAGAACTCCCTCTGAATCAAGCTCTGATGGAAGAGCCCCCCATAGGCACTGAAATCCATCGACATGGCCAGGGAGGACGGCACATGTAGGGACGAGGCCATGGACACAGGCAAGGGCAGCATGCTTTCACTCTTATGGTTGGACGGGATAGAGCACAGCGAAGCAAAATGTCTATCAGCCAGACTGGCCATATTGACCAGACCCACTTGGGTGTTGTCTCCTTGGGAATCAGCAAAACTGTCGGCGGAGTGGAGCTCGCGGGCGCTGGTGATGACGCTACCTCTGGTCGGGGTTCCAGGAGTGTCCCGGAGCTGCCTGGAGTCACTTCCGCCCTCACCGTTCCTGGGGAAGCCGCCTTCGTGTTGGTAGTCCTCATCTACCTGCATCATCTCAGATTTGATTTTATCTAGCAATGGAGATGAGTTACAAAGGCTGTTTGAGAAACTCTGGGCCATGTTTCCTTGGAGGACGGACTGTCCCATGCTCATCAGGCCCTCTACGGCTGCTTTAGTCGGGCTGACAGTTGAAAGACCCAGTTGGGTGGACTCTGAAGATCTCTTATCGACCATGCTGACCAGCGCCAAGCGATGGCGATGGCCGCCGTCCTGTATGGAATGCTTTTTAGAGATAAATGTGCTCTTAAGGTACTTGATCCTGCGGTCATCGGCATCCTCGGCGCCGTTCTCGTTCATGTTCATGTCCGTGTCGTTCTCTTCGGATGCCTGGATGGTTTCCAAGATCTTCAGACATTGCTCCTCCAAGTATTCTATCTCTAAAATCTCTGCAGCGTACAGCAGGTCGTCCAGGTCCTCCAGCTTGGCTTGGAGCGTGGCGGTGTAGGCGTACTCTAGAATCTGCTGGAAGGTCTTTGGTGAGAGGAAGTCCAGAGTGTAATGTTGGCTGTTGCGGTGGAAAAGGATCTCAAACATCTTACTAGCACATGCGAGCACAGTTCTGTGGGCATGAAACTCCTGGCTGTCGACCATGATGACCACATCACACAATGTCCCAGAGAGGCGCATCTGGTTGGCCTTCTGCAGGAGCGATGTGGGGTGGCCGGGGTTCTGGAGGTGGATCGCACCCATTTTAGTCAAATCCATTACATCGACATCTACCGAACCATCTCACAGATTTGCTTCTTTCCTTGAGTGCTCCTGTAAATGTCATTCAGTCATGTCACAAAAACAAGAAAAAGTACAAAATACACTACATGAAATGTGCAATGCTCGGTTCATTCATCTCTGTTACACAGGCCATGTTAATCATCACTCGAACAGGTTAACTCAGTGCTTTGAGAAAAAGTCAAAGGGGCGTTGTTGTTGTTGTTGTTGAACCTCCGTACAGAGGCACAAGCCAATCGTCACAACATGTACTTAATGTTATGCAATCGCAGCGATAGTAGTGGAAAGCTGCCAGGTGAAACTGAACCGACGGCATTCTGCGCATGCTTGAGAGGAACTTGCATTTCTGATATTGTTCTTCAGGCAAGAAACATAATTTGTTTTAACTGTACCTTTAATTTTGTATTTTATTATTATTATTTTTTGTATTGTATTATTTTGTAAATTTTGTATAAGACTAATTGTCTAAAAGCAGTTACATATTATTTACAGATCAACTAATACCAATACAGATTATTATGTTTAACTGTTCAATAACGATTCACATTTTTTCTGACACAATGATAACTAATAAGGATAGTTTAACCGGTATTATAAGCATCTTGTTAAATCTCACTAAAGCAGGTTATGTAAAAAGCTAAATCATTTATTAAAATAATACACTGAAATATAAAATCATAAATAGACTAAGAAAACAGTTTAGTCATTTTTTAAATCCATATTCACAGCTTTATACAGTTTTGAATCTCCTTTGGACTCAACAAATGGTGCCATTTAATACTAGCCTTGATATTAAAAATAGATTACTGATTAAGTAGAACAGTGTGAATGTGTGTAAAACAACATCTGTCAAACTGATTATGGGTCTGTCTGTAATATTAACATTTAATATTTATTAATATGTATTATTATTGTTGTTGTTGCATTACTTTAACAGAACGTCAATAAATAAAGTGGAAAAATATATAAAACAAACATCTAATATGAAGTATCAATTTTTTTTAATACTGCATTCTGCTTTTATGTCAAACCTCAAGATTATATTTTGTTTGTTTATTTATTTCTTTTGCGCGTGAGTGAATTGCATTTCAGACAAGAGGCATCAGATTTTGTCTTAAAAAGCTTCCGCTGGCAATAAGAAAAACGATATAAAGAAAAAAAATAAGGTACGGATGCACCTTGTCCTTCATGACAAACCTGAAAAGGTTGAACACTCATAACCTCTCAGCCTTAAAATTACACAAATAAACCGAAACCGTGAGTTACAGTTTATTGGCACCACCATATCTATATATCGACCTTTCTATCATTGTCTATATTAAATTTCCGATTACGCTTGCTAAATATGACAGATAAGCAACAGATCTGAGACAGTGAAGACAGTCATGTTGCCTCCGTGCAACAGTCTGTATTCGCAGTCTTTAATGCGATGTCAAGCGCAAATGCACCTGATTGACAAGTTGTTTTAAGCAACATTCACAGCAGTTAGTTCATAAACGTAACCATTTTTATAACCCAAAGTCTACGTGTCCCGAAAGCATAAATGAGCATGAACACTTAGGCGCGTGCTGTATCTTTAAAGACAAGAAACAAGTTGCATCCTCAACGCAAAATTAACTCATTCTCGCAGCACTTTCACCAACTAATAAGCATTTATGCTGCCAGACTCAGCATCTGGAAGAACAATTAAGGTTTAACCGGTGAAGTTATTTTCACTTACCTGCAATTGGCGCGTAAATTGAACACTTGTTATTAAGGCATCAACATACTGAGGTTCACAGGAGCCGCTTCACGCGCACTACACTCGCCGCGCGGATTCCAATCATCATCATCACCGTGACGTCAAAGCAATGGCTCGCCGTTTTCACTGAGGCGCGCAGGAACCCTATGATTATTAGTGCTTTTAGGATGGAGCTGGTGAAGAAAACAGCACTGTGGTGTTCTATTACTGAAATTAAACCAAAACTCCTAATAGCCATTTACATATGACTGAAAATTAAAGTATTAAAACCAACTTACAGAGAAAAATACAGCCCGGCATGCAGTCCACTTACACTTCCCTCAGAGGATGTTTAACTTTAAAGAGCATGACTGCATTAAAAGAGCTTAGCTTGTCCATGAATGAAGGGGGGAAGAATGAATGAGAAGAAAACCACGCATAAAAGCACCGTGCCAATGAGTCTTACCTCATCTCCCACAGTCGTCTTATCTGGAGACATGCTGCTTCTTTCCCTAAACGTGCAATAACAGTGAAAGATAACCCAGAGAACATTAGAGAGCCACTGTATTTTCTCGTCTTCTTAATATTGCCACCTATTGCCACTTATCATTACAGTATGTTGTTTTCAGTTTTTGCAGAAACAGTTGAAGCACAAAAACTGATGACAGATGAATTCATTTCATTGTATTTTAATGCAGTAGCTACATGGGTCAAGGATAAGGATGTTCGAGATAATAAAAAGTTGTTTTCAGTTGTTATATTCATCTTGTATTACACACTTTTGAAAACATTCATGTTAAAAAAGGGCCTATTTAATGACAAAATGCCAAGTTGTGTAACCTTAAAGTGATAGCTCACCCTTAACCGAAAATTCTGTTATCACCCACCTGTATGAGTTTCTTTTTTCTGTTGAGGACAAACTAAGATAACGAACGTAAGAAGGTAACGAAACAGTTGACGGTAGTCACTGACTTCTATAGTATGGAAAAATGTATTAGTCAGTGGGTGCGTCAACTGTTTGATTACCAACACTCTTCGGAATATATTTTGTGCTCACCAGCACTATACATTTAAACCACTAATTTACTTTAAGAAATAAATATAGCCTACAAGTTTTGGCCACACTTTTCATTAAGCTTTTTTTTTTATTATTAAACTTTTCAGACAGACCTAGACATTACTTTAAGCCCCACACACACACAAAAAAACTAAATTACTTTTAATTCAGATATTGAAAAAAGTTGTATTGAAGACATGTATTAATTGCATTTAATGCATATGTTAGTGTTAAGTATGTTTATATGAAAGCACGTGCAGTCAAGTCGTGACCTCGTCCACTAACATTTGAGGCTTATGAAATAGTGCCACCTGCTGGCCAAGTTAAATAATTGCTAGGTAGGTACTTTCTCCTTTCTGTCTACGGTGGGAATTTCAACAGGATACAACGCACACATTATACATATACTCCAGAGTGACACTTAAAAATATTAATAAGTAACCCATTTTCTACAACCACTGTAACACCATAGGATCTCCAAAAAGTTTCTTCAGAACATTTCTGCCATTTTAATTTCATTTTTGATGACAGTGTTGGTCAATAACAAGTTACCACAGTTATTGTAGCAATAGTAACCGTAGAGACTAGTATTTTGGAGAGTATCCCGGCTACCATATTTGTAGAAACAGATAACAAATACTTACATTTGTTTGTAATGCTTAAAATGAAATTAAATGTTTATCTGAAGTCATTTTTAAAACAACATAATGATGACCTTTATAAATCAGCTTTATAAAATAAACACAATTTATAAAATAAAAATAAAAAATAAAAAAACACGCAGAGAGTATTACTTTTAGGTCAGAATATCCAAGCATAATATTACAGGAACACAACAAACTATTAAGAGAATCTTTCATGTTTTAATGAGTTTAATTAAAATGTGTTAGAACAACACAATTTACAACATGTTCTTTGCTTATCATTGTAAAGCTCACCCATTATACTGCTATTCATGGGTCAAATCCCCATATACATGAAACAATTTACAGTTTTGGGGCAAACTGGCAGTGAACAACTGAACAACTTGTGTACAATGGGCAAACAAAATTATCTTTCATTCTCTCCAAAACATTATAGAAATGATAGAAATCATGAAAACATCCAGAAACCGTCCATCTTCACCATTTCTCCACCAGACTGCCATAAACTGAGGTTGTACAGTTCAGGCCACTCTTGTTTAACATCAGACATGGGCAAGCAGACAGTCATGCAACGAGTGATGATATAAGAACTCTTCTCAGAGTCACGTGTCCTATCAGTCCAGTTTCATACAGGACTATTAACATACATCATGTTATAAAAGGACAATCAGCTATGCAAATTTTCGTGAAAAAAAGACGACAAAGATCTTGATAACACAATCACAGTGCACAAGCTTGCAGGTGACAGTGTGAAACATTTCTCCAGAGATACAAGGTATAAAAATGAGCAGATATTTTAGTTTAAGTCGATGCTTTAGGAGCATGTTGGAAGAATGATTTAATGTATAAATCCCAAATATTAGAAACACACGATAATTGTAAAAACTGGTCTAATAAAGACTTCAGCAGCGAATCAAATGGCTTATTTGAAATCTTTATCAGACTTTCGGTCATGTTAAAATATCTTACGATATTTTTTGTCTTTACATAACTGCCATTATGAGTTATCATCCAACAGGCAAAACAGTTAAGTGTAAATAAAATGATAAAATATAATAAAATACAAAACTAACAGCAAATCGAACCTAGCCCTCAGACACTCAAGATAAAAAAATAGGAGAAATCATTTACATTTTACCAATGTACTTTGCAAATAAATCGTTTATGCATTATGAATAAATCATTCTCCTGAATAACTTGATGCCCTGCTATAATAATTATCCTTTTGATGAAAAAAAAAAAAAAATGTACAAAGAAACACAAGCAGCTCTATAAGAATTTCTTTGAATTATATGAATTTGTAACTCTGATACAGAAACTTCAGGAAGTTTACACGGATCAATAAAAATAAAAGGAAAACGCATACATACAAGTGAAAGTTCTGTCTGTAGATACACCGTTTTGTTCAGAAAATTCATTAAGGGCACTGTTAAACAAACACGTTCATGGTCACCACGACGCTTTTACTCCTCCACTCATCTTCTCATGCTTTACTTTCAGTGGCGTTTGTTTGCGTGAGGGCGTTGGGTTCTGCTCCAGTGCCTGGTGCAACTTTCTTCAGCTCAGTCATAGTCATCTCATCGTCCAGAATTTTCCTGTGATTGAGACCGTTAAAGGGAAAGTTCAGCCAAAAATGAACACTGTTTCATTATTTACTCACCCTCACGTTATTCCAAACCTGTATGACTTTATTTCTTCTGTCCATTTCATCAATTATTAAGTTAGTCAGGTTGACAAAACCAATCAGAATGATTCATTCATGAAATTGGACTCGTTTATCAAGTTCAGCTCACTCGGTTGCAGCAGTTCATAGCTCACCTTCGCTAAGATTTTATTGATTTCATTGCTGAATCACAAGCATGTTTCAGTTTGATTTGGATTTATTTAGGTACAGTAGCTATAATGCGATTACGTGTGAAATAGATTTTCTCTGCTAACACTTTTAATAACCAAGGTCAGTGTTTTAGACTGAAGCAACCCCGACTTTTTGAACTACATGACGAAAAACGTTTCATAAAAGTGATTCGATTTGGGAATCGACCTACACTGTTCACTATTTTTTTCATTGCAAACAACCGGCTTGTATTGAATCAGATTACACTGCTGGCGTTGTATATTTTTGTGCATGCAGCAAAAACAACTTAATATAAGAAATGTATTGCCGTTATTTTATAGTACACTGTATATTTATTATCACAACTCGAGTAAAATAATTCTTAAGGTTTTAAAAAAATTTGTGGGGAAAAAATGTTCATTGTCTGTTCAAATGACCAATGTAAACCTGTAGTGAAATCTGCCTGAGGAAATCTTTTGTCCTCATTCAAAATTTCTGATTGCATGGATTTCTACTGAAATACTTTGCCCATGAAAATTCAATGGACAATGTGGTAAATGTTTCCATGCTTTTATGACATGGCAGCATTTCCGTTCCTGAAAAGCTGCGCAGAGAACATTAAGTGGTAAATTACATTACAAAAATATAAATTTTAAAAATTAACGGGGTGTCTAAATGATCAATTTAAGTGAGTTAGTTCAGTCGAATGCAGTGACATCTACAGGACTGGAAGCGCAGTACAAGTATGTTTCTACAAAGCATAGATATTCAATAAAAGATCAATTCTGAGATTTTATAAATTAGGAGGTTTGCACACAGAAGGAGAACTATAAAGATAACTATAGTGATAAGAATATTAGCGATCACACCAACGGATGATAACATTGTTTATTATTATAAGCGCACTGCAGTTGTGTTGTCTGCTTCTTTAAACATCAAGCTCTTTCACTTCAGGTGGATTCTGATCGGCAGTCTGTCAAAATCATTTTTCAGCTGGAAAAAAATGTTCTGAAAATGATCCCAATCTGGGGTGGGCGATATACCGGTAGAGATTTTGGATTATCGTCTCTATTGTGGTTATAAACTCACATAATGCTGCTCTTCTACATGGTCATGAAAACGTTTGCATGCATTTTTAATCATTGCGCTTTAAAAACAAGTGAATTTAAGGCATTGAAATGCAATCAGCAACGAAAGAGAACTCATTTCTCTATATGCTATCAAAGAGAAGATGTGAAGACGGCGCTCATAGAGTGCAAGGAGTACTGAACGGAGTTATTTTTGCCACTTTATAGGCCTTGAACGGTTAAATACACACACTTGTATGTGTCAAAATGCCCGTATTTACAAATGAAAGCAAACAGCTGTGAAAGAAAACATGTAACATTGGATCCGGGCAGCGCTTAAAGTGACAGCAGTCTAATATTCCTGTTGTCTGTCATTCATGTTAATCAAACAACAAAAGACAGAAAATCTCTCACTGCTCTTGATTAAATCGCTTTTGTAACTTTAATAAGTAATCTATTTAACTTGTACTGTGAAGAATATGGAGTGTTTTTATTAATTTGATTACGTAATACAATGTATGTAGCAAATCTTATTTATCTTATTGGTTTCTGATTCTTTTGTAATTCGCTGACTGTTTACTTGTCTTCAGTGAGCTTGAGGATGTTTTTTTAAATTTAGGCTAGTATTAGTTTTTGAGATATTGACACTGGTGACAAAAACGACAAAATTTCTATGGTATCAAAAATGGTTATATCATAAAGACCTTATTTAAAGCAAAAGTGACTATATTGTGAAATATATTGTTACAATGATAATGTTCCTGCATGTTGTTATCATTATAGTTGTGTTTTGGAATTCCCTATTCTCATAAGATTATTTATAGTTATAGTTATCTTCATAGTTGTTGTCATTGATGTGACATAAGGCTGAGTAAATGACTGAATTTTAATTTTTGCCACAACCTTTAAATGACCAAATCTAAAGAATGCATGCACATTCACTGATTCAGATGACCACATGCAGTGAAATTACAAAAAACAACTAACAGCCACAACAAACACACCAACAAACTGAGAGAACATCTAGAGAGCATCTAGAGATCCATACTCGTCCTGTGCTGGAACAGATGGGCCACTTGAGCCAGCTGTCCCCACAGCATGTGACCCATCCTGAGGGACGTCTGTGTCTGAAGCCAGTGGGAGCTCTCCATCAATCTCATGTTCATGATTCACTAAGGGGATCGCAACGCTGCCCTGTGGGCTGATGGGATTTAAAGTGGCATGAGACTCGGGCGACTCAAATTCGTTTTCTGTGACTTTTGAATTTACAACAGCTGTTTGGACAACGCTGGGAGTGGAAGGAGGCACTGGGACTGGTTCTTCTGAAGGGACCGCTGGAGAAACCTCAGCTTGTGGTTCTGGGGAATCACCCAGGTCTACCAGGAGAGTAACATTAGCCGGGTCGGGAGACGGGGTAGATGACATGGAGGGTTTGGTGTGAGATTTGGGCGTGCTGCTGTTGGGTGGTGTCATGTGGACGGGGTTAAGAGGGTCAGAGGGAGGTGCAGTGATGCTGGAGGTGAGAGTGGTGCTCTCGCTAACTGGGCTGCTCTGGCTAAGGTCAAAGGTGTCAGTGACTGTGTCTGAGTTAGTGGGCACAGAAAGAGGCAAGTCCACCACCGCGGCGGCAGTTTCCGTCACTTGCCTGTGAGAAGAGGGAGAGAACAGAGACACAGACGGGTGATGTCGACACAGAGGGGAGACGCTGAGGGAGAGACAACAAATCATTGCAGCTATGTGGTTACAACACATATGCAATACTGATTTGAAACAGTATTGCATGTATTGGAAGAGTGGTGTTACAATTAATGGTCACTAGAGGGAGTACTTGATTTAAAATAAGAACTATGGTGGGAAAAATAAATAAAAAGTTTGTAGGAAAAATGAGCATGAGGACAGAGACAACATGAAATTCATTGTGTTTCAACTCTCAATAAATGTCCTTAGACATTTATAAAAGACTTACTGTAAACAAGCTGCCTGAACACATAATTCTAAAGAATATTTAAAAAAAAAAAAAAAATCATTGTTTTTCAACAAAATATAGGTCTTAAATGATGTATGGATGGCCAATAACATAGTCCACCTTTTTATTACTTTTTCATGGCTTTTTGGTTTTATTTGATAGAACATAGGAGAAGTGACATGAAATATTCATTGAAAGAGAGTGGGAAAAAGGCCCAGGTCAGACTTGGAATGCATCATCACATTCTGGATGTTATAGCTGCTATATGTATTTTATAATACTGCCATCCCATGTTTAAAGGTGCACTTATGAATTTATTTGATAAAATATACACTAAAACAGAAATATTGTGTACATATTATTACAATTTTTTAAAAAAAAACTGTGTTCCATTTTAATTAGTGCTGTCAAATGATTAATCACGATTAATCACATCCAAAATAAGTTTTTGTTTACATAATATATGTGTGTATTGTGTATATTTATTATGCCTATATAAATACAAAGACATACACTATATATTTTGGAAATATTTACATGTATTTCCATGTGTGCATATATATATATATATATATATATATATATATATATATATATACACACACACACACACACACACACACGGTGCCTTGCAGAAGTATTCAAACCCCTTCATGGGGTTTTGTTATATTGCAGCTTTACGTTAAACCGCTTTAAATTACTTTTTTCCCACAACAATCTACACTCCACACACCATAATGACAAAGCAAATAACAGGTTATTAACATCTTTGCAAATTTTATTATACATAAAAAAAACATAAATGATTCCATTGCATAAGTATTCAAACCCTTATCTGGGACAGTTGAAATTTAGCTCAGGAGCATTCATAT
>JAFVLL020038045.1:0-51927 GCA_021397915.2 Tor tambroides
CAAAAACACCCATTAAAATCACTGAAGCTGTTTACACTATGAAATGAATATCTTACTTATTCGTACGCACATTTGCACTTTGTTGTTTCTTACAAGAGAATTCGCCAGAAAGAGGTATTCAGTCAGCAAGCAAGTGAAGAAAACGCCGGCATTTTAGCGATGACTCATCTGAACGTCTCTGATTGGTCATTGCATTCATAAGCTCAACAGAATCGTGTGTGATTGGTTATAATGCGCAGTGCTGTAAAAACGCATCTGTAAAAACGCATCTGGGCATGACGCCTCTGGATACATAGATATTTTTGTAAATATTCATATAACCTACAGAAAATACTATGGTACTTTGATATATATTATGATTATGGGACAGGATAGATAGATACCATATTCATTACTTTGGTAGCATATTTATATACTACAAGGCAATTAAAAATGTTTGTACACATCAAGAAAATACATAGTATTGTCATTGTACATGTCTAAAACAACATACTATCAGCATGGTACCATGGCAAAAAAACAAACAAACAAAAAAACATAGTAATAGCATGTAAGTGCCAGACTAGAGCTTTAAAAGTAATCACTGATTTGGAAGAGATGCTCTTTTCACTAATCAACACTAGATTAAAAGCACTTTAAGATCGAGCTCTCTCCTTCATCAGGTCTTCGCTTGTTCTGTGGTTTAAAGCTCTCAGCGCGGGGAAGGGGAGGAGACACACACACAGACACACACACATCAGCTCCGTTCCTCCGTTCACGAGTAACCGGGCACGAGGAGGCGAGCGCGATCAGACCTCCAGGTGTGTGCAGATGTATGTGTGTGTTCCAGTCACACCTGGATGCATCATGTGATCAGATACCTGGGCGTGGAGCTAGCGTTCAGTGTGTTAGTTGGTAACGGGAATCCCGGAACCGCAGATCTCTGTCTCTTCGCGCGTGAGTGACATGTGAACTTTCCGTGCACCGGGAATCTATTCCTCTCAATCTGAAGGGAATCCGTGGTCTGGACGCTGCAACTACTGCCAAGGTGAGAATCTGCATGTGTGTGTTTGACGTGGAATATTATGCGTTGTACCTGCCAAAAGACAGTTCGCGGTTGTGTTCGGTTTCAGACGGGACGCGTATCCCGGACTGATCGCATGTTGCATGTGAGACGATGTACCCATGTGACGGTTTGACATTCGTTTCTTAAAACTAACGTGTACGTCCTTATTACTTTTATGTGATATGTTTTTGGATTTCACTAGTAAGTATTCAACAGACTCTAGTATGCAGTGTAGGCTACGAACTAGTGTGTGACTTTTAGGTGGGTCTACCGTTTTCGGGGTGCAATCGGTTGAGGTTCGTCTCGCGCAATAACGCCAATGTCTCGTGGCGCCACTAGCGCTAACCGTCAGCTATCTTGAAGACGTTTTGTGTTTGTTTGTAAATCAATGTTAAAGTGATTAGTAACAATTACTTTGTCGATATACTGTCCGATAATGATAACGGAAAGTGCTCGAGCGGCGTATTGTTGCTATAGGAACGTCAAGTGAAGGCGACTTCGCGAGCATCCGTTTAGCACCCCGACTAACTTGTGTTCTTACTTTTGTGGTACAGAAATGTTGTTTAAACCTATATATACTTTTATGAAAAATTAATACTTAGTTTTACCCCTAAGTTTTTGTTTCGACTTATACTGAGCGATTCAGACGACCCAAACAGTCAAAATTCGCGCCCAGTTGGTACGTATTCGTTGGATGCTATAGTACTTACAGGCTAACGTTACTATTATTTCTGTGGTTACTCAAACAGTTACAAATGTTGTTAAAACGTACTTATAAAAGAAAACATCTTTTTAGGACCCTCAAACATTTGTTTTGACTTGTGTTCAGAACCCAAACCCCCATAAATCAAACCCTGCTAGTTTGAATTCATTGGATACTGTAGCAATAATGACTAGTATTTTGCTACTCTGGTCACTATCCCAGCAGTGGTAAGTAACTGTTCCATTGTTGCTGCCAACAAATGGTAGTTTTTTCCTTTGTTACTAGTAACAGTTTCAATTGTCAGTTTC
Source organism: Tor tambroides (assembly GCA_021397915.2). Lineage (NCBI taxonomy): Eukaryota > Metazoa > Chordata > Actinopteri > Cypriniformes > Cyprinidae > Tor > Tor tambroides. The sequence continues at coordinate 2,057 of JAFVLL020038045.1, forward strand.
AAATAAAGTCTGTCTGTCTATCTTGATGTTTGACGATGTGTCAGATTTTTGTGTGTTCTTATTGACCATGGTGATAAATTGGCAGCTGAGTTTTTCCCAAATATTCATAGTGAAATTGAGTCAAAATTATGCCAAATGTCAATTTAAGTATTTTATGTATGTCTCATTTGCCATTTAATTGAATTATTTATGCTATAAACCCCTGTGCGTCGACTACTAGTTATGACCTTGATTTGTCTTAATGGACATGATGGATTTTTAATGGGTTGGATCTGGCTAATAGTGTTTCTTGTCTTTGCTTTGCTCTTCTAAGTCCACAGTGTTGTGATTTACAACCACTAGTTGTCTGTTCTGTATGTATCAGGTTAAACTGTGCTTGTCTAACATCGGAGGACTCAGTTTTATGTGCTTTTCCCACATTATTCACTCGCATCGCATGTGCGCTCGAGTACAGAGTACAACAGGTCCGGATGAGCTCTTTCTGTGCCTTCAACTGTGTAAATCCTGCTGTTTGTCTCAGCACACTGGCTCCTTTCAGCCAGAGCTCTGAAGTTGTGATTCTCTCACATTGTACCGCCTTGTTGTGCCTCTAAATTGCGTCTTTATTGGGCTCTCCTGTATTTCTATGCAGTGAAAGGGAGGAGACATCCCGGGGGATTATTCTCATTAAATGCTTTAAACAGACGCGCCAGATTAGCTAGGATCGTTCTCCATGTGGGGGCAATGGAGCCGAGGGTGGGCGCAGTGTGGTGCAAAGAACAACCCCAACAGCGAAAGGCAGTGTCTTCGTAAATACACACCATCTGCGCACACACAGACACACACCACGTAGCCGGCGTGAAATCAGGTCCTGCTCCTGCCTACAGCTCTCGGGCTTATCTGCCGTCCTGCGAGCGTTTAGAATAGAGCGACTGTCCCTTATCTGAGCCGCGAAACGCGTGATGAATGTCCTCTCCGCACGGAGCTGAATGATTTCATTCACCTTCCGAATGTCCCTGTGTTTTACGCTCAGAAATCATCAATTACCCACAATCACCTGCAGGGCTGTCAGCGAAAGCACTTGGCCAGAGCACTTGTGTTCATCAAAAGCTAAATAAAGAAGTAGCATTTGTCTGATGTTAGCCTGGAGGAAAGCAGGATGGTGATGTTTAATGTTGTACATTCACCTTTTTCTCTGTGGCGGCACCCGTGACTTCCTCTTTTCGGAGGGGCCTGGTTTCCCATCAACAGCGAATTATTCAGAATAGTTCGCCAAAGAAGAAATGGCACCATACTTCCTTTTTTTCTCCTGTGGTTTGGCCGATTACAGGCTTTTAAGCATGTGCTCGTGTTGCCAGCTTGAATCTGAGCGTCTTTGATTGGTCATTTTTGTTGCCTTCAACATGTCAGGCTGCTGTGCGCTTAAAGTAATGCATGTTGATACTGGAGATTCTTGGAAAAGTCGGATGCTTTTTCTCGTGTTGAGTCTGGCTGCACTGAAATGGCTTTTTCGCACGGATATTCTGAAATAGTTTGACGAGTGTTTCTTAACCCAGTCCTGATGTTTCAGTCCAGAGAGTGACACTGAAGCCTCTACTTTAGATTCCTCTCATAGTTTTCAATTTAACAGTGCATGCTCTAATAATTAGGGTTAGTCGATGTGATGGAATAAATTGCGACTCTCCCAGGTTTTCTGTCCGGCTGCTGCAAGTGAAAGACATGTTGTTACCGGTAAACTCAAATGCTTTTTTAAGTTACATAGTGCTGCTTTAAAACCGATATTCTGGTGCTTCTCTAATTTTACATGCAAGTTATAGCCGAAATCACAGCACAGCTATTGTCTTTATCTTATGTGTAGGCTATTTGATTTTATCAGACGACGGCTCGATTATAAATCAGAATTTTTGTGCAGATTAACATCTTGGAAGGTAGAGCTGGTTATGTAGTCTTAATGGGTCGTGTTTTAGTCACTATTTCACATTCATTCCATTGTCTGACAACAGAAAATATATCAATAAAAAAATATATATAAATGAAAACCGTTTTATTAAGAATTTAGCTTAATCAAAATACAGTATGTGGGCACAGAGAGGCAAACAAATGTAATAATAAATAATAAATGTACATTTTGCATGTTCAGAAGAAGTGAGCTGCCCTGTAGTGTGAAAATGTAAACAGGCTTGTCTATAGACAGTTGCTCAGTGCGAATAAAGAGAAGTAATGGGAACCTGGTATTTCTATGTTCTTTTTTCATGTGTGTAATAGACATGAACAAATTCTTTGAAAAACATCTATGACCTTTGAAACATGTCCAGTCTTCATGCTCTGTTAACTATGGTTTCACTAATAATAAACATATATTGCATAAGGCATCCATATTTGTCCATGCCCATGTCAATTAGAGTATTAAAAACTTGAAAAGTATTAATTTAAGGTACATTTAGAACAGATAAAAATGTGCGATTAAATTGCGATTAATCGCGAGTTAACTCATGACAGTCATGCGATTAATCGCGATTAAATATTTTAATCGATTGACAGCCCTAATATACATGTGTAATCTTCTTTTTCTTTTCTTTGTTTCTGTTCTTTTTACTTTTGTTTTTTTAACAAAGTAGAATAGATATATAACATAAAAGTAATTATTGGCTTATCAGTACCAACTATAATTGTAGTTTTTAATTAATTTTTAATTTTCCCTTTACACTTTCATCGCCTCCTTGTCTTTAGGTTTGTGAGTCGGTCCTGTAAGACCTCATCTTTGGTTTAATCTGGCTATTATGCCATTTTAGTGATGTGTGAAGTCAAGAGAGTAGTTTTAAGTCTCCTGATTCCCCTAAGGCCCGAGTTACATCAGATTACAACATCATCATGGGAAATGATGGGCATAAGGTGAGGTCGCATTCATTCTCACGCTTGCTAATCAACAGCTGGCCGCAGGTCTGTGCCGCCCGGGGTCTTTATGCAGCATACGGCCTTATCATTGCTCCAGCGCTATATATAAAACCAAGAAAGTTGTGTCTTCTTCCCCACTCTTGTTCTTTCACTTCTCCATCTTTTTCCCTCTCTTTTCATACCATCTGGTGATGAGCACAAAACCATTTCCTCAGCTTCGTTCTGGTCACGCAGATGGATTCTGGGTAAAAAACAAGTCAGTGTTCTAGGGAAAATAAGACACTGGAATGTGTGGGAGGGACTTTAGCACATGCACACAAAACCTTCACCCGCAGGAGAACAAGATCTCCAGCTTTTGCTTCAAAGAGTCTTGTTACAAGCATAACATGCTATCAGTGCAGGCCGAGACTGTGGCGTAACATTACAGCTGCGTGTGAGAAAGCCAGCACTCTCCCCCTCAAGACACAGCGATGGCATCCGTGTCAAACCCACAGAAACGCTCTACTGTACGGAGAGAGATTTGGCCTGAGCCCAGGCGGGCGCTCCCTCTGGAGCAAATGGGGCAAGCAGGGATTAAACCCAGTTTGTGAATAAAAGGAGAGACTCCGTTGACAGCCTTAATTAGTCTAAGACTTGCCTCATTCTGGGAAACTGCCAGGTCCTTGACTATTATAGTGGAAAATCCAGTCGGCTTCCACTTGAATGGCACCAATTCCAAACACACCCTTTTGTTAGATTAGACAGAAGGTTTTCAGGCACGAGCTGTTACTTTCTGTGTTGGAAACTTCGGTTGAGTGGTGTAATTCAAGAGAACAAAACTTAAAGGTGTCATAGGTGATTGTCTTCAGAAACATTTTTTGTTATTCTGGTTGGAAGTCTCTTCATATCCTGATAGCAATCATTAAGTTAAGTGGTCTAAATGTATTTATCTGTATTTATATATTCTGTGGAAGGTGTAGGACCAAGAAATGTTCGTCCAATCAAAATGCTCGATCCGAGCGTTTTAATTGTCTTTTCTACCTGTCTGTCAACGTATGTATTTGAATACCTCTGCGCACCCTGTTCGCGCAGACACGATTCGTCATCAGCGCGTTCACGCACGCTGTGCAGACACAGAGAGAATGGCAGACAAACATCAACAACCCGATCTTCCTTCTGGTATTGTAGTACTTTTACTAGCTATAAAGTTTTCTGACCGGTGAATGACACATGATGTAGCCCAGCGGTTCCCAATTCCAGTCCTCGTGCCCCCGTTTTGCATATTTTGCTTAGTCTCCTTTAGTTAACACACCTGAATCAGATAACCAGCTCATTAGAAGAGAGCTACGTGCATGAACTGTGTTCCGATTGACATGCTCCCTACACAGTGTTCATTGCTCCCTACTCCCTGAGCAGGGAAAATCCGTCGGAAATTTATTTCACTTCGGAACATTCATTCGCAGATTGCACTGCGCAGCGTCTTTACACACAGACGAAACTTACTAGAGAAGTGTGACATAATATACCTCTGTAAATAAATACAATTTAAATTCACATCTTGCACACTTTATTGCCCTTTGTATGGAACATGCTTTGAACTGGAATCATGGCGGAATATCTGGTGATGTCCACTTCGCAGGGCACTTATGACTTACGGTCAAATAGAACAAAAGTCCGACGTGACAAGATATATGAAATGTGCAGAGCGGGGAGAGCGTGAGGACTGTTATTGGAAACCGTTGATGTAGTAATTTAATGTTGTCTCTGGTATTCCGCTCTCTGAGCGTATGTGCGTTCAGGGGGCGTGGCTTTGGACGGCGATTGCAGGGAGGGTGGGACGTATGCTTTCAGTGCTATCAGGCTAACGTTAGCATTTTCCCAGATGTCCCACTACACCTTTAAATGAGTTTTTTTTTTTTTTTTGGGCCTATTATTGGTGCCTACAGAACTGTGCACAAAGCCCTGTAGATTTTCACACACTTTGACACCCGTCATTCACAAAGATCTAGATATTTTTTTGTTAGTATTAAGTTATTCTTGTTATTAAAAATGCTTTCTGCCACCCCTAAAAGTATAGGTCTCAGTTTTAATACATTTTACAATGTTTAAATTCATAGAGACGCACATATCGGCACCATAGTGGTTATAGACTGATTTGTTTTTACGTCATTTATTATTGTTTTTTTATTAATATTATTTTAAGTTATTCTTGTTGTTATTAAAAATGCTTTCAGCTACCTATAAGACTGTAGGTCTCAACTTTAATACATTTTACCATTTTTAAATTCATATCCGCACCATATCGGTTATTGTCTGATAATGTCTTTTTAAAATTTAAAATGATTGTAAAAAAACATTTTAATTGTTTAATTTGTCTTTTTAAAATTATTATTGTAATTGAAATAGGTAGTGTAGTGCAGCTTTTTAAAAGTACATCTTACCATGTTTAAATTCATTGTAGAGATGCACATATTGGCACCATATCGGTTATTGAATCATAGTGTTTTTTTTAATAATTAAAAATGTCTATTTAGTACTATAATTCTTATCAATTATTATTTATCTAATAATTATCTATTTAATATTTTAATAACTGTTTTTTACATTATTATTTAAAAATTTTATTACAATAAAGAATTTTACATTTGTAATTATTAAAAATCATTTTAATGTTTAACTGTTTTTTTAAGTTATTATAATATTTATTTTATTGGTATCAAAATGTATTAATACTTTTATAATACTACTACTATAATAATAATAATAATAATAATAATTTATGCATTAATATTTGTAATAATATAGTAAACAGTATTTCTATAGCAGGTTTCTTCTGATATTTCTATGGCAAATTTTAAAAGAATATTTATGTTGTGATGCCTAAATTTATATGTAGCATACAAATGATTTGTTTCAGCTTTTTGTTTATTTATTTATTGGCCATTTATCAGTTATCAGCTATAATGTCAAGAAAATTATAGCTGAAATTTCCAGAAATGTCCATATTTATACACTTCTAATCCATAATATGCCTTCAAAAATGAAAACTGCACCAAAATGTGTCCCCAGATTCTGGGCCTGCCTATTATCAGAAGGAAAATCAGACTTGTTAGACAGTTTGATGTCATATTAGGGCTGCCAAAATGTTTCCAGCGCAGTTTAACTAACGGCGGGTTGGGGTATTATTTCATAAACTCAGATGAACTGAAGCGTGCTTTATTTATCTTTGCACGCAGAGAGATTTTCCGCTTGAACCCGCCTCAGTCAAACGGATAAGTGCAAAATGATAGATCCGGGTGATGCGCGTGACATCTCCATTCCCTTCACCTTTGTTGCTTTTTCTTCCCCCCCCATTCCAGAGAGGAGTTCACTTGGGCACTGAAGGGTGTAATTCATTTCTACAGATCTGAGTAATGTCTTGTTCAATCTTCAAACAGAGCTCTTGCCTCTCACGGAGATTGCTTTTAATTACTGACACTACACTTCTCATAATGTGGGGTTCCGTGTGGCGATGTTTGTGGGGTTTCTTAGCGTGCTGAGGAGGGGGAAATTCTTCAGGCTGTTAATTAAGGAATAGACGAGTCCCGGCGGAGCCAAAAACGCATGAGTGAAGGGTCAGATATCTGCCAAACAGCTGGAAACCAAGGTCACGGCAACCTGGCAAGAAGTCTGCGAGGAGTTGAGTCGGTTGCCAAAGGAGGAGGTGGTTGCAATATTTTTATTTTAGACATTAATCCGAGGCTTTACGGTGGCTTTCCTTGGACTCAGTTGTGAAAGACACTCAAAGAAAAGCAGAACTGGTTCACACAGTATTTTCAGCATGTCTTAAAAGCGTGCTGTGGTATCATGGGAACGCTGTTGTTTTTCCTTCCCTGTTGAAAAGACCAGCTCAGGCCAGCATGAATTTCCTTAAATGCCCTTTTTAATATATGGTTTTTATATGATTACAAACAGCATGGGCCTAAATTCTTTTTAATATATGGTTTTTATATGATTTTAAACCGCATCGGCCTAAATTATTAATAAGACATAGGCTGAATATGAAAATTGCATTTTTGTAAATGCATAAGCAACAGCAGATGTGCAAGTAACCAAACCCAAACAACAAGCTCTGGGCGGAATATTGTGTTATTAGAAAATACTGGATATGGTGTAGATTTATTACCAGTGACAGATGTTTTTGCTTCAATCAATAACCTTAACTGTACTCTGTGTGTGTGTGTGTGTGTGTATATATGTGTGTATATGTGCATTGATGTATGGTTTGTTAGGATAGAACAATATTTGGCCGAGATACAACTATTTGAATATCTGAAATCTGAGGATGCAGAAAAATCAAGAGACTGAGAAAATTGCCTTTAAAGTTGTCCAAATGAAGTTCTTAGCAATGCATATTACTGATCAAAAATTAAGTTTTGATATATTTACGGTAGGAAATTTACAAAATATCTTCATGGAACATGATCTGTACTTAACATCCTAATGATTTTTGGCATAAAAGAAAAATCAATAATTTTGACCAATGTAATTTTGGCTATTGCGACAAATATACCTGTGCTACTTAAGACTGGCTATATATACATACACAAATGCGCGCGCACACACACACACACACACACACACACACACGTATATAAAATAACTTTTCAAAAGGAATATTTATGTTGTGACTTTGCCATCAGTTACAAAACATCATAAGGTTAATAGCTTCTTTTTTTCTTCTTTGCATTTAGAATTATAGAATAGACCTGCAATCCATCTGTAATTGAAAGCATTTTTCTGTAATGAGACCTCTAATCTCCCTGTTCTATGAGCTCATGACCTTTATATGCGATACCACTGATGACTGTCATTTGTAATGTGGGGACATGAGTCTATGCTTTCAGACTAGCAGTGGTTCTAGTGCCTGTAGCGTGTGCCGGGACCCAGACGTGTGTTTGGAGGTGACCCTGACGGCTTTAGCAGCAGGCCGTGGGCTCGCGGAGGTGGAGGGGAAGACTTGTGCTGCTCTGGGACTCTCTGCGGAAACATTCCAGAGCTGATTCCTGGCCAGGAATTCCAGTTATGTGCATGAAACCAGACAGAGAGGTGGCCGCTCTGAGACGATGAGGCCTTTGATTTTCGTGTTTGTTGTTTTGCTTCCTGACCTCTGCAACGGCACATCTGAGTGACTCTTTTCCTTCCTGCCTTTTCTTTTTCATATTTTTAAAGAAAAACAGTGTAGTATATGCATTCAAAAAATATTTAGGCCTAAATTTAAGACTTATATGTTTGAATTGCGTATAAAATTTCCATTCATTTCAATTACTCAGTAATTAATTAAACTAATAAACTTGATGAGATATTTGTCAGTGAAATGTATATGAAACGGGTGAGATTTCTGTAACTACTAATACAAAAAAAAAATCTTTAAAAAAAATATAAAAATAAATACACAATAATAAGGTTTATATACTTTTTGTTAATACAGTTTGTTTCACTCTCATACATTTTAATTAATTAAATATTGCTTGTCCCACAGCTTGCTGTATTTTAACAATTTTCAAACTAAATAAATTTAGTTGTTGTCACAATGAGCAGATTACTGATTTTAAACAATTTCAAAAAAGAAATCATTGAATAAATGTGATTATTTGAATAAAATCAAATAGATTCAAATAGTTAATAAACTATTTCATGGTTTTTTTGAGTGCAGAAATCTTACCGTTTCATTTATGGCTGAAAAATATGCATCACATTAAGTTTATTAGGTCATAATCCAAATGGATTGAAATTATACATGCAAATAATTAAACAAATATATTCAAATACATAAATCTTGATTTCATGCTTAAGTATTTTTTGAGTGCAGTACTGCTTTTAAAAAACATTTTAAAGGTGATGAGTGTAAAGGTCCTTGCACAGTGAGTCAGAAATTTTCATATGCGTTATTTCGTATTCGTCATCCTAAAAATTTGTCACAGACAGAATCCTTGCACACTGTGTCCGACACGTATTAATTAATCCTTTGCGAAAAAATTCGCAAAACAATACAAAATGGAGTCTTCAAGCAGTGAGGATGATTTTGTTGTCCTCTCTCTTTATAAAAAGAGAAAGAGGAAATATTGGGTCCATCCAATCCTGAGATAGCGTAGAGAGGAAGGAGAGTTCCACCTCCTTATTAAGGAGCTGCGGAATTATCCCGGGCGATTCAAAGTTTACTTCAGGATGTCAGTTGCTCAGTTTGATGCTTTGCTACAGTAGCGATACTGGATCCACGTATTAAAAAGAAAACCACCAATTTCCGTGAACTCAGTGTGCAAGGACCTGTACAGTGCTTTGTGCTGCGAGACAAAGTGGATGAACTTGACAATCGCCATTTTGGATTTTGGTGTTCGCTTGAACGGTGCCTCTGAATTGTCAAAACACCTCTCAAAATGCTTGCTACGGATGCGAAAAACGCACCGATCCGAATTTTTTTATGACGGACGAAAGTTTTGGAGACGGTGTGTAAATGTGATTGACACAACGTAAGTTCTTATTTATTTTTTACTTATTTTTTAACATGCAAAAATTTTTGACAAATTTCGGACTCGGCACGCAATGACCTTAAATGTACCATCACCAAATAGGGCTCGCCCTTCTCTGCCATTGGTCAGTCAAACAGATAACCCCGCCTCCAACTATCACCATTCTTGTCATGATGCTCAAACCGATAGACTTTTGTCTTGCTTATAGTCGTCTCTGCATATTAAACTGGGACAGAAGAAAGCATTTTAACATCTGAAAAAATTACACACTTCAGCTTTAAATGAAAGAGAAGCATGTAAATGAGTCAAAAACTCTTCCTTCTGGCCGTTTTGTGCTTTATTCATATTCTTTGCCTAATTTTCTTGTTCCTCACATCCCCACGGTTTCACTTCCCTTCTCTTTTTCAGTCTTTTGTCATGCTCTCTGTTTGTATTTTTCTCCCCCTCCCTTATCCGGCTGTCGCGGTGCCTCGGGCCCAAGATCCGTCCTCGGATCCGTGGCTACACTGATGGTGTCGTTACAGCTGTGTGTCTTCAGTGTGTCTCCAGCCGTCTGGGTGCGTGTAGCCTGATCCGATCGGACACGCACCCCACTCCATCTGACTCATCTGGGTCGAGACTCAGCCATGTTGACCCGTGGCTCTTTGTATAAACACACATTTCTCATGCCTGTTCCGTTTACACCTGTTTACCAAAAGTGCTACAGCTACATGTAAATACTTGAAAATTTACCATGGTATTTGTGTACCATAGTATTTACAATATGTTTTGCATCCGAAAAAGTATGTGGTACAACATTGCCATGGTACATGTCCAAAAACATGGTTTTACCATGATACATGTATTTCAGTTCCATGGTATATTTCAAAATACCATACTAATAGCATCTGATGCCACCATAGTACTTTTTGTGAGGGATGGCACAGTGTTAACTTTGTATATGTTCAAAAACATATGGTTTTACCAATGGTATATGTCCAAAAAAGCACAGTAGTACCATGGTACCTTTTGGCAAATACCATTGTACATGCATTTCACTACCATGGTATAGTTCAAACAACCATAGTATTGCCACTTTATACCTTCACAGTGTTTTTTGTGAGGGATGACAGAGCGTTAACTTTTTATATGTCCAAAAACATGGTTTTACCATGGTGTATGTCCAAAAAAAGCACAGTAGTACCATGGTACCTTTTGGCAAATATGATTGTACTTTCTTTTCACTACTATGGTATATTTCAAATTACTATAATATTACCATCTGATACCACTATAATATGTTTGTGAGGAATATTACAACATTACCTTAGTATATGTCTGAAAAAACATGGTTTTACCATGGTACATATCCAAATTAACATGGTAGTAGTACCATGTTACCTTTTGGCAAATACCATTTTACATGAATTGCAGTACTATGGTATATTTTAAACAACCATAGTATTGTCACCTGATATCGCCACAGTGCTGTTTTGTGAGTGTTAACAGCATTAACTTTGTTTTTGGACATACTGTGTATACATTGAATAACCATGGTAAACGTCCCAAAAACATGGCAAGGCTGTGGTACTTTCGGTACTTTCTTGGAAGTATAAATTTATATTGAATGAAATGTGCATAAAAGTGAGTCAAAATGCTATGGTAGTAGTTTTGTATCTGTGCAAAAAAAAAATGTGATAGTACTATGCTACTTTTTGGTAAATACCATGGTATATTTCAATGTACCATAGTATTACCATCATACAATCATGGTACAACCACAGTAGGCTTTTATGTTGCACATGAATCCATGGTATGTGTCCCAAAAAACATAGTAAAACTACTTTTGGTAAGGTCCTTTTTTAAAATGGAAAGAGTGTACATCTTTCTACATACCCAAAAACTATGGTAATACCACAGTACTGTTTTGTAAAACTATGCTGAATACACAAGTGTTGATCTGTTTCACTTTGATGTGTGAGATTTATTCTTTTGTGTATTTCACATCCCAGGTCTTTGCTAACGCTATAGAATCCTTTGCCTTTAGGCGGCATCCCAGAATACAGAGTTAGCGTTCAGCAAAGCTTCAGTCTCTGTGGACTAGTTTCCTGACTTTAAACTCAAACAAATGGGTGCCTTTAAGCAAATGACATCACAGTCTGTGCCGCAGACCCCATAAACATGTCTAAACACACGCTAACAACCGCTCACAGATGCTAAAAACACACTACCCTGCATTTGATGCAACGCCACACAGTTTTACACACAATATCCCACTTCTCAAACCCACGTACAGACTGTTCCTACCTCGTAGTTAAGGTGTTAGCATGTGTTTGAGGTTAGCATCATTTGAATCTGTCACTGTTCAGACCTTTAATTATCGTGATTAGCTTTAGAAGGCCTGTGGTGGGTTCGGGAAGCATTACGATTGAGTACTTGGCTCCTGAAAGCAGCTATCATACACTGTTGGCGCTAAGCTAACGCATGGCTAAATGGGAAATAAGCATTTTGCTTTTCCAGATGCTCTCTCAGGAAATGCGGGTGGGCTCGTCTGCACAAGATTAGCTTGTTTGTTTGCTAATCGGCTAAATCAGACTTGTCATGTTAGGGCCTAGCAGGATTTCGAAACTAGTTTATTTGTAGACTTTGATGCTGATCATATTGAGTTGAATGAGTGCATCTGTTGGGATATTTAGGGAACAATCAACCTCCCTCCTTTGTTTCTCCTGTTTACAGGCCGTTTTTGGGTGGATCGGTTACTTTTCCAACCGTCGATCCTTCCACCTTGTTTAGTGACGGATGTTGTTTATTTGCAGTAGTAATAAAAACAGCCTGCTATTCATCATGTATTTTCACTACCTTCATTTACATAACCTAAAAAAATGACATTCAATCCTTAATGTGACTGTTATGGTAGTATGCAAAACATTGATGGCTCATGTCAGCTTTTTGTTTGCAATTCTGTGACCTTACTATGAAAAGTAAAGTCTGAAAACTTCTCGAACGCTGCTGGTGAACATAAGTCAGAAGCTTCACCTGAAGTTCTTTGGTTTTCCTGCAGAGTAGGGCTGGTCCGAATACCATTTTTTGAGCTTCGAAGCTTCGATAGTAATCAACACCGAATATTCGAAGCTTCGGAGGGAGGGGCTGAACATATTCTTCTCTCTAATAAAGGCAGGAATCTCTGTGCGTCTGTCTGTCTTTTTGCTTTTTTATTGTGTCGAGAACCGTTCAGCCAATGACTTCACGCGTGGCAGGTGTGTTGCTGCGGACCCAAGGGAGTGCAGTGTAGCATTTTGGTGCAATATGGACACGCGACACGTTCATAATTAATAAACTTTTAATAAACTACAGAACAGCGCGAGCCGGAAGCGGCGCGCTTCACGCGGGCAGGGCTTATATGCTCTGAGAACTGCACTAGTGATACAAAACACACACAGGTCTGTTAAGAGCAATACTTTTAATAAGGTAGCCCAGTGCTTAATTTGTAAATTGAGAGGTCCCGGAATAAAGCGGGGTAACGGATCCGGCATGTGATTAGAGGAGGGAGAGGACCAATCTTTAGTGATTGAAAGCGTGCAGTTGCTTTTATAGGGTTCGCATGGTCATGAAAAACCTGGAAAAGCTATGCAATTTTAAAACAGCAATTTCTAGGCCTGGAAAAGTTTTACAAAAGTCATGGAATTTTACTTCACACATCTCTATATAATAGAGTGATATTTAATCAGGTCCTGAATTTGTGTGTAGGCTATATTGCATAGTTCTACTCATTCCTGCAGCTTTCGAGCTTATAATGAGGGAAATACCTGCAAACATTTATTGAATATAGCATGTAGGTTAGATGAGTAAATAAATCCACACAAAATATCAGATTAAATCAGTCATTTGAAAACAGTGTGAGTGATTCAGCTGGACCGCGTCTTCTCTCAAAGCGGCTTCACATCAGCGCATCTCGTCTGCACTTCAAGAGCTACTGCACGCTGACCCAAGACTTTCGCTCGCATCTCGGGACAGTTGTCTGAAAGAAAACGCATGCATCGCATTCGGTTTTGTGATAGCAGAGGGTCCGTTCACATGTCGCGTCTTTTGCGCACTTAAGTTCATTATTTCAAATGTAGATGTGCGGCAAGCGCGCTCATAATAGAAGCGGGCTCATATATGCATGCTATAGGTCAGCACGAACGTCTTTCATTGGCGAACGGTCTGTTGCTGGTGCAGATATTCAGCCAGGCGGACAAGTTGAGAACCGTTTCGCGGGGGATGCCAGGTGTTCGAGAAAAAAAAAAGGAAAAAAAAAAAAAGAATATTCGAATCTCAGAATTGAAAATCGAATGCCAACCCACCGAACGAATATTCGAATAATCGAATATTCTGGTCCAGCCCTACTGCAGAGATGCTTTTATTGGTCTGGGGGTGGATGATACTTCACCATAATCCACAATATATTGTGTCTCCTCTCAGACATGCTCAGGGTTTTAGTGTGAGAAATTTGAATCTGAGGTGATTATGGGTTTTTGTCAGAAGTTCCTCACTGCTGTTCTTGGAATTCAGGTTATTTGACAAGACAAAAAAAAAACACCTTTTTATGACTTGAAATCTGTGTTGGATGCTTCTGTGAATTTGAAATATGCGTGTTATGAGTATTCGATGTACCCATAAGTACTAACGGAGTTCTTGGTTCGTTCTCATTGAATATCAGCTCTGTCCCAGATGTTTCTCCTTAAAAAAAAATAAAGGTCACGATGAGAGTGAGACTATTAATGATATACAGTAAGGAGTTTTAAAGTGAATACAAATTGCAGCTCAGATCATTTGGGATTTGGTATTGGATTTGAGACTTGAGTTCATATTGAGATTTCTGACATTTACTTCCTGGAAAAGTTTGAGATCATTTGGTATTGAATTGGATGAGAAGCATTTGAGTTCATATTGAGGTCTCTGATGTTTGCTTCTTGGCAAAGTTGGAGATCATTTGGTACTGGATTTGAGACTTATTTGTGTTCATATTGACATTTCTGACATTTGCTTTTTGGAAAAGTTTTAGATAATTTGAAATTGGATTTGAGGCGTATTGTTGACAGTTGTATTTTGGAAATTTTGAGATTATTTGGTATTGGATTTGGTGAAGTATTAGAGTTGATATTGAGATCTCTGACAATTTCTTCTTGGAAAAGTTTGAGATAAATTGATATTGGATTTGAGACGTATCTCTAACAGTTGCTTTTTGAAGATTTTGAGATTATTTGGTATTGGATTTGAGTTCATATTGAGATCTCTGATGTTTGCTTCTTGGAAAAAGTTGAGATAATTTGGTATTGGATTTGAGACGTATCTTGACAGTTGGTTTTTGGAAAAGTTTAAGATTATTTGGTATTGGATTTGAGTTCATATTGAGATCTCTGATGTTTTCATCTTGGCAAACTTCGAGACATTGTTCAGATCTCATCTGTAGAAAACATGAGATTACAGGGCCTTTTTGTCATTATAAAACTCTCCATTTGCTCTCTAGAGAAACTCAGAAAAACGTTTGAGATATTGCAGAGATCTCATTTGCATTTGTTCTTTTGCCACTTTTAACAAACTCCACCCCAATTTAAAGCATCCTAACAGGGAACCGGCTGGATTTGTGGCACAATTTCAACCTCCAATTTGGGTTTGCGCTGGCTGCTTTCCTCAGTGACACCAGATCTCGTTAGAAATCACCCTGCAAGCTCATTAAATAAAACATCGGCGCTGTGTGACATGCAGTCAGTGACTGAGAGAGTGACCGGAGCTTAGCCTGAGGACTTGTTCACGAGCCCCAGACAAATGGATGCTTTGTGAAGCACTTCTGATTCTACCGCAATGTCCCGTCTTTTAAGTACAAGGGTCAAAAACTCTTGCTGGGTTAAATGGCTTCTATGAGCGCACGCTTTAAGTGACTAACTAAAAATAACGCTGCGACTCCAGACGTAATTGCGGTGGAGAGGGTAATGGTGTAGCTAGCCCCCCTGTCAAGCCCAGCGGCAAGACCTTTCTCTCGCTGATAGGTTTTAAGGCTGTGGATTCGATTTCGACCGACAAGAGCTCTGACTGAAAGCTAGAGCCAAACATCGGCTGCTGTTTTCATTCACAACAACGCTGATCGATTTTGTTTGCCCGAGTATTAGCTCACACGTTCACAATCCCAATTTATTTAGCTTTTATAAATCCTGTGAATTCTTTCTTTGTCCGAGGTTTTTGTTCCCCAGCCCGAGGGGGGAGTATGTAGCAGACGGATCCATGAATTCCTCATCGCTAAATCTGTTAGCTGATCAATAATTCAGTCTCGATCCAATCTCACCTGCGTCTCCGCGGCCCTCGCCTCTACGAGACGGACCGTCCTTGAGCCGAGCACGTGTGGAAGCGCATTAGAGCGTGTTTGTGTCTGCCGCACATTCCCCTTAGGCACGCTGGAGTATCAAAGGAAGTGATCTCGTTACCAGGTATGGGACGCGTGGAGGCGCCAATCTAACCGTTGTGATTAGTAGAGCCGGTTGAGGGGGGTCCGGACCCCTGCTGACGGCGAGTGTCTCATCTCTTTCCAGCGTCGAGCGGGGAGTTGTTTCATCTAGTGATGACTGCGCGGAGTCACGGTCGCAGGACAAGGGCACGGATACCCCCGCTTCATATCAAACCGCCACTCTTGTCTTGATTTGCATCCACATACGTCCAGTGGTTTTATCAAAAGCCGGACATGTTTTTTTATTTACGTCAAGTGCTCAAACTAAGCTCTCTGAATGTCCTCTGTGTCAGTCGACCTCAAAAACAAGCTCTGAACACAACATTTTATCTTAGCATTAGCCTCTTTCTGTGCCTCTCTCTCGCTCTCAGAGGCCAATAAAAGAAAGGCTTGAGGCCAAACTGTAGACGGGCCACCCAATACTAACTCTCTCACTAACTACATACTCTTTGATCTGCCTGCTGATTCCATTAGAGACCTTGTACTGAAGATGCCTATCATTGCTTTAGTTCACTCAAAAATGAGAAGAGTGAAGCTCTTGAATTTTGGAAAGCTTTCTATATTTATTAGTCATGACAAGAATCACTATGTTAGTGTTTGGATTTTTTTTTAATAAATTTTAATATTTAACAAGTCTCAGGCTGTTTGTGCTGTTGTTCCCAAACTTTTCCATTCCATGACCCACCTAGACAAGTATAATCTATTTCAAGACCCACCAAAATATGAGATAAAAAAAAAAACAATTGACATTACTATAAGCGTAATATTAACTAAAAGCATAATATGGCAGAAATTAAGTATATAAGAAAAATAACAATTTTATTTTATAGGCTAGTACCACTGTAAACTTTCACTACTAATATTTACGTTTTAATTCCTTCATTTACAGACATTAATGAGTCTATGAAATATGTCCGTAAAACCTCAAAATGCGCTCACTCCGGTGCGGCTATGAACTGTAATCCGCGCTGCGAGTGTTGTTAAAAAAAAGCATAAGAAGCGAAGCAGAATTATCTCAAACAGTTTGGAGATTAAAATAATTGTAAAAATAATAAACAGATGTCTCATTTTAAATAAACACTAAAAAGTGAGATGACAAATTTACTTCAGCCAGAAATTTACTTTTGCAATGGTTAAATAAATGTTCAGCTATATCTTCAAAAGATTTTTTAACTTTGGCACATTTTTTTCTCTATATAGTGATGATATGGCAAGGAAATAATAGGAAATTTTGTAAATTCTGTTATGCTAGCATGTGGAAATGTTTGTATAGTGTTACAATTAACCCCGCATTTGTGCCCCGCTCAACCCGTACATGTGAAATGCTTTTTACAGACAGTTTATGGATTAAATGCATATGAAGGAACGAAAACAACAAACTCTTTACATCTCTCGGAAAGATACAGCGCCGAGTTCAAACAGACGATAGAAATGAATGAACATACCTGAAACAGTTTTCGCAACATTTGAATTTTCCGGTGTATGCAATCTCATGCAGAACACAGCGCAGTGAAGTGAGCGAGTTTCTTCTCATTAATAATGCGGACCGAGCATTTTAGTAATGAACCGTTGCTCTGAGACCCTCACTGTTATTACAACTCGTGCACATCTGCGCTTCAAAACACACAACACGTTTTAAATCCCGATTCGAAAATCGCACTGAGCAATATCGCAATTCGTAATTAATCTTTGTATATTGTCCAACTGTGTGCGTGTCATTTAGCTGCTGCCAAGTGGCTTTGTGCGACCCACCTTGTCCCACTCTGCGACCCACAGTTTGAAAACCCCTGCTATAGATAGGAATAAAACCTTAAATCATGTTGCCTTTTTTAAGGCTCTGTGTGCAACTTGTGATATTATTATTATTATTATTATTATTATTAATTTTCAGAAAATTATAATAAAATCAGATTTATTTATTTATTTTCTGAGTTCTCAGATCCCCCCCCCCCTTTTTTAATTAATGTTTTCTTACCTGAATTTTTTTTTTCTGTTCTGACCTCTATCACATTTTCTAGCACATTCATATTGGTCAGCCTGTTATTAATGGAAATTTGTGTAGGTTTTGTCACCGATTATGTTTACCATGATGTCAGTTTCCACTTCCAAACACATTTGATGTAAATGTTAAAATAGGAAAGGGTGGTATATACTTGAAAGTTTGTTTCTATCATAGAGTGAAAATAAGAAATAAAGCCACATTTTACTTCACATATCAAGTCAGAATTATGGGAAAAAAAAAATTCCACAAATGGAATGCTGAAATTGGTGAAATCTTGATAGTTTAAACTGAGATGCATAAACAAAAATCTTTTTTAAAAATTAATACTTTAAGTAATTTTTTTTTTTTTTGAGTTGGATATGCATAATAATTTGGATTTTATGTGATTCAACTTTTAGTTTGGTTGACAAAAAATACTAAATAAAATGTTTTAAAAGATGTTTAGAAATTAGACCTAAGCAATGGCCAAATTTGCATATTTTGAGTAGGTATGTGCTGCCTTTGAAAACATTCTTTTCTACTGTTAATAATAAGTATGCAGATTGGCAGTATGAATACATACTAGATTTGCCATGATGACATTGTCATGTGATGTACGATGTCTGCTGCTGTTTGTTCTACCAATATCACACTACTGTAGTCATTCCATGTACTGTTTTTGGCATACTTTATACTAGGAACATAGACATATTTGAACATGAAGTTGGTTTTTAGTACATTTAAATTGTTATTTGAGGGTTTTAGAGTGAATTCTTTGAGGTGGATCTTCGGTTGTTGTTTGAGAGCACAGTGTTTCCTTTACTCGTCACGTCACCTCCGATAAGGACTCTCGGGAACGGAGACAATTTGTTACAAATTTAACAATTGCTTTTAAAGGACAAGCCATCGCCTCCAGTTGTCATGACCCATTTGGCACGATAATCAGCGCTTTAATTAACAAAGTCAGTTTGGAATATCAATTAGACCGGTTTTTGTCAGCGTGTGTGTCCTACTCCTTCCTGAAATAGCGATTTGTGTTGCGTTCCTGGCTGGTGATAATTTGTAGCTGTGGGCCAATAAATCAGATTATTTCTCCTCATATTAATGCTGCAAACACGCCTCTCTGGTTTATAACAATATTGCTTCTCTAATGAGAGGTGAGGGTGAAAGTCTGCCTGAATTCCGGCTTGTTTTCGCTCTTGTTGCATTTGGAATGAATTTCTGCCGTGAGGAACGTTGGGATGAGAGAAAACCCCTCAACCTGGTCTGGCATCTCTGTCTCTCCTGTCATCCTCAGTACATGTTAGATCTGTTTCACACTGCACCGGCATGACGCATGCACGGACAATACTCCGGAAAACATCCGTCACTTATATGTAGGCCCACAGGAATCTGAACCTGGGAGAATTGGGATGGTTGTCGTTCAAAAATTTCTGCTCTTCTCATGTTTGTTTATTAAATATTTTGGATAATGGTTGTAGTCAAAGTGCACAGGGTTTCTTATACAAATTTGTGCAGGAAATGCCAAAAATGCAGATTTTTGTCCCGGCTTGCATGTCAATAATGGATTCTGCTGACATTTTTTACACTGATTTTTTTAACAAAGTGAGCTAACTTCCATGAAAATGTTTTAATTATAGTTCAATGTGCTAATTGGAACTGAGAGTATTACATTTTTCTTCTTAGAAAGCTACTTGTTGACAAAAACAATTGAAAAATGGATGCATTAAGGCAAGTCAGTTCAATCAGTGCCAGGGTTGCCAGGTTTTCGCAACAAAACCTGCCCAATTGCCACTAAAAACTAGCCCAAAACTTTTGTCAGAATTACATAGGAAAAAAATAAATCTGGATATGCCATATTTTTAAGGCTTTGTATGCATATGCATTTGTTCTTGAAAAAATGAATAAAAATAATTAACAAGAAAGTTCATAAGAAAGTATAATTAACTAATTATTCATATTCTTATTACTCCTTTTCTTTTTTAAATTCTAAAGTTATAATTAAGAACCAGATTTAATTTTTTATATTTTATTAATATCTGATTTTTCTCAGGTTTTTGTGTCTGAAATTTTCCTTTTCTTAATTATTTTTTTTTCTTAAATCTGATTTTTTTTTTTTTTTTTTCTGTTTCGACTGCTGTTGGTTTTTTATGCATGAAAATTTAACAGTAGATATTTTGTCAGTGATACTGTTTATCACGAGGTCAGTATATCTAAACACATTTGTTGCAAACATAAAAAATGTAAAGGGTTGCATTATATATATTTAAGTATTAAAATAAAATATTAACATACAAAATTTGTATAAATCTTAAAGCACAAATCACTGGTCAAGCTAATTTGCATGTGCATTCTAGAGTAACAAACACTTGATTGGCAATTTTAACTAGAAGGCGGGGCTTCCATTCCTATATTCGTCATATTGAGTATTACAGTGTGCCAATCAAAAATGCAACTGTCTTTTGTTTGATGGCACGTTTCTGTCATACCGCCGTCTCGACTCGTCTCAGATTTGATATGCGGTGCTCCTGATTTGTTCCTTTGGATTTGAGAGTGGTTTCAGATCTTCTTTCATGCTTCTCCAGACAGCATCTGTATTTGTGGTTTTGCAACTTCCACAATTGCAGTGATGAACGTCAGAATATGTCTGCATGGAACATTCGTCTCTTTTCCTTCAAAAGAGCAAAATATATGATCCTGTTTTTTGTGATTTGACTCCTTTAAGGTGGATTTTGGGCAGGTATAAGGCTTACCTTAATCCACCCAAACTGTTGGAAAGCAGAGAGGAAGCTCTTGTGTTTGCATTAGAAATGTTATTTCTGTAGAAAGCTGAGTCATTATTAGGCGTCTGGATTGAATGTGTTCTGTAGGGGCATAATGATCAAATGCTGATTCATTCGGAGAATTAAGTAGTCGGATGCTCAAGTTAATTATGGCCGGCTGTTAGACGCAGCTGCAGAAATTACAAAACGGATGGTATAATGGCCTTTGTGCTAAAATCTCAGGAGGGAAAAATGCATTTAATATAAAGTCATTTAAAACAGGTGAAAGGCCATAATATAAAGAGCATAATTTAAGGGTGAACTATGTGATTTTGCTAGCAGCATCAAGTGGACCTGTAAAAAATGACTTCAAAACTAGTGCAGCGCAGTTGTACCATCTAAACAAATTCATTGCAGTTCCATTTGATGCCACTAGAGGTGCACTGCAATGCATTAAAAACAAACTTTAATTGCATAATGGTTTTCACAAATATTTGCATTCAACTGGATTTTCAGGTAGTTCTTGTTTATGATTCAACAGCACCTTTTATAGCACACGTACCATGTTGAAATGTGTATTTAATGTGTGCACTTTTAGTTCAACGAATTATATAAATGTTTGTATCCGTAATACATTGCAAAAACATTCCTCTTGACATTTAGTTTTTAATGCGACATCTTTAAGATTAAGAATGCAGTCCATACTTTTTAAGTTGCTGATCTGATGCTTTTACACAAATATGAGTTTTAAAATAGATTGATGCTTTTTAACCAACGTTTGATGTACGCTACCAAGTAGTTTTTTTTATGTTTTTGAAAGTATCTTTTACTTGCCAAATTTAACCGATCAGAACAGTACAGTAAATACTGTAAAAACAGCAATATTCTGAAATATTATTGCAATGTAAAATAACTGATTTCAATTGTAATATATTTTAAAATGTAATTTATTCCTGTGATGCAAAGCTGAATTTTCAGCATCATTACTCCAGTCTTCTGCGTCACATGATCCTTCAGAAATCATTCACATATGATGATTTGCTGCTCAAGAAATATTGCTGATTATTATCAATGTTGAAAACAGTTGTGCAGCTATATATATTTCATGCGTGCTTGTTTGTTTTGTTTTTTTGTTTTTTTTGAAACCACGTTGAACTACAATGCAAGTTTAGAGTAAGTAATATTTTGTTTAAAAAAAGAAATTAATACTTTTATTTAGCAAGGATGCGTTAAATTGATTAAAAGTGACGGTGAAATAGATTTACAATGTTACAACAATTTCTATTTTTCATATCCTTGTTGTTTAACTTTCCGTTCATCAAAGAATCATAAAAATATTGGTTTCTCCCAAAATATTAAACAACAAAAAATATTTTTAACATTAATAATCAATCATAGAGACTGAGAATGAATCATAATTTATAATAATTAACCACCAAATCAGCATATTAGAAATAAATTACATTTTAAAATGTCAAAGTATAAAACTAATCTTTTAAATTGTAATTATAGAATAATAATCACAATATTGGTGTTTTACTGTGTTTTTAAATAAATAAATGACTTCTTTCAAAAATGTTAAAAATGATTAAAACTTTTGACCGGTAGAGTATATTTGCTTAGACTGAATCTCATTGTAGCAGATCTTTGACTTGAATGACTCGAAAGATCGAAATTTGCCGCATCGTTAATAGTGCTGTTAAACGATTAATCGCGATTAATCGCATCCAAAATAAAAGTTTTTGTTTACATAATATATATTTGTGTACTGTGTATATTTATTATGTATATATAAATACACACTCATACAGTATATATTTTGAAAATATTTACATGTATTTACATGTATATTTTTATATTTACATCATTTATATTATATATAAATGTATTTAATATACAAATATAACATATTTTTCTTAAATATATACATGCATGTGTTTGTATTTATATATACATAATAAATATACACAGTACACAAATATATATTATGTAAACAAAAACTTTTATTTTGGATGCGATTAATCGCGATTAATCGTTTAACAGCACTAATCGTTAAAGAAGAATCTGTCCCAAGTGTAAAAATAATGACTGTTTCCAAACTGTTTTCCCAAACATCTCCTATTGGTTGAACAAACAGATAGCTCCGCCCTCATGTCACGTGATTGGGTGTGTCCGAACAACATTTTTGAAGAACAACTGCTTGCTTGTAGTTACTGATCGACCGATATTGATTTTTTAGAACCGATACCGATACCAATTATTTGCATGTTTATGTGCCCGATAACCGATATACAGAACCGATATTTATTTACTGTTATAAAATACTTCACTTTGCTTTTTCCTCTTTTCAGTCATCTTTTTTTTAAGTGTCGAAAATTTGCAGTCTTTCATGTTAAATTTAATCTTCATATTACAACAATAAACAAATACATTTTATTTATAAAAAGCATCAGCAGCAATAACACTAATATTATCAATAAGCAAAATAAATGTAGAATGTCTAATGTTTTCAAATGGAGAAAATAAATAAGACAGGAGTCATATCAACTTCATTTTAAACTACAGTTTTAGTAGGTTTATAAGCTGTTTAATGGAGTCAAGAATAATTCACTGGATAATGTTAATTCACTGAATAATATTCTCTGGATTATTGGAATATAACAAACTTTTACTAACTTTTTTTTTTAATAAATACAAAGTATTTTATTGCATTTCTTAACTGGAATGTTATATCAGAATTATTAATGTTTTTGTCCCTCTAGATTATGAAATGCCTGCTGACAGCGCAGTTTATCTATGCATTTACAAAGAACTCAAACTGCGATCGCTCGCGGAGATCATTCATTTCCATAAAGTTGTATTTTTAGATGTTTATTAGCGAAATAATGGTTATATAGTAAATGCTGCTACAATTTAAAGGTGTTTTAAACAAGTGAATCTTGTTAAAAGTTACATGCGGAGGCCGTGCTGGAGCATTTCCTGAGCATCAATCCGCTGAGTGAACAGCAATGTGAAGCGGCTTCACGAGACTAATGATGAGCAAATATACAACAGAGAGAGAATTTAATTCAGCGCTTTTATTTCCAACATGCGCTCATTCATGGCTGTATTGTTTAACTCATGCAAAGTTACGTCTTTATTGGGAGAGGACTTGACGGATTTAAGTGTGTCGGGCTTGTCCGTCCGCACTCATCCGCGGCGAGTATACTTTGAAAGCTGCGCGGACGCGGCTGTGCGCGAGAAGGGACAGAACGCGGAAAGTGAAACTTCCCGGGCCTTTAGCCTACGTGACTCCGACCTCATGAGACTAACGATGAGCATAGACAACAGAGAGAGAATTCAATTCAGCGCTTTTATTTACAACATGTGCTCATTCATGGCTGCGTATTATTTAATTCAGGCAAAGTTACATCTTTATTGGGACAGGACAGGACTTGACGGATTATTTATATGACTCCGTGAGTTGCTCTCTATTTCTTAGAGCCAAGCTGCATAAACTACATAACAGGCATTTATGTAATGCATCTAATTTGTGCATTAATGGATGTTATGTTAAATAAAGTTTACTAACTACAGCAAATCAAGTGCTTGTGCATGCCGTTGTTGTTGTCCCGTCTCCCCTCAGACGCGCTGCAATGGCGATCCTGCGCGCAATTCTCATAACACCCACAAGATGGCGGCATTTATCGGTGAATCCGATATTATAAAACCGATACCCGATTATGGTAAAATGCTTAAATATCGGGAAAAATATCGGTAAACCGATATATCGGTCGATCTCTACTTGTAGTTGTTTCTATACATTTAAATGGTGTTTTAGTATTTTAAAATTCAAAAAAGGGACACTTTTCCTTTAACTCATTCTGATGTCACTGCAAATCCCGAAGCAGCTCTGAGGCGAGCAGATCTTTACCTGTTTGTCTCCAGACGCAGAAGAACGTGTTCGCTGTGCTGGGATTACACGCCATCAGTCACGGCAACATTTCGACAGGCTGCCAGCGACGGCCGCTGCCACCTGCCACCAAGTTAAAACTTCCAAATCCCTCTGAAGAAAAGCGCGAGTACAATGTATTTAGCTTGTGCAGAAATCATTTCAGTCAGGACAAGAATCACTTTTCCAGACGCCTGGGTGCTGAACCATGTCGACAGGCCCTGACATTTCTATATGTTTTTATAATACCGTCAAGAGGATTAAAGTGCTGCGTTTTTTCTGCAGCGTTGCATGGAACACAGAGTCTGTGACGTGAGCGCTTTCGTTTTAATTAACCAAGCCCCGGTTTAGACAGCTTTGTTTATTATAACGGGCTTATTGCCTTGAAAGGTTCCTTGTCGAATGTTAGAATGACATTTAACAGATGTTTTTGAATATTTGTGACTTGTTAATATGTTTATCAGATGCTTTTTATGGTGCTTAAAATAGAAGCTGATGCTTTCCAGACATTGTGCTCCTTAATAGATGCTTTTTAATCAGGATTTTTGTCTTGTTTTCAAAGTAAAAATATGTAGATGATTAAGCTGAGAAGAGAAATTGTATACGATAAGTGTTGTTTTAAGCTAAAAGCTAACAAAATGGTCATGTTTTAAATGCATTGTTTTCTGGAAAACAAAAACAAAATACTAATTAAAAAGATTGTTTTTGTAGTTTGCGGTGCTTGGATTTATTTGTATATGTATGTGATGGATAAAAAGCTCAGTTTGATCGTATTTTTTGGCATGAATGTCTCTCAAATGACCATCAGAACTGAAATTTTCATGGCCGTTCAAGTTGAAGTGTGTAATTTTTGTGCCATTAGTGACACCCAGTCGAATTTACCCTTTGTTAAGCCCCGCCTTAAAAATGTTATTGACCAATCCTACCTTTACAACTGTTGCCATCCACAATGAGACAAACTTTTCAATCTGTTCTAATGTAAGTCTATAGAGGATATTTGTGTTTGGACTGTTTTAAACCATTTTATTAAAATTATCAGAAAATATGTTAACATTTTCTTTGTATTATATTTGTTTTTGTTTTTTATTCCACTTCCATGATTCAATTAATTGTTTTATTTATTTATTTTATATTTCCACTTTTATATTATGTATTAATTATTAATTAACTTATGTTTTTCTAATATGTTATTTCCATTATTATATTAATCTTAATATTTTTATTTATTTATATTTCCTGTGTATCTATATCTATATATCTGTGTATCTATATATTTTTTTCCACTTATATTATATTAGTTCTATATTTTCATTATTAATTTTATTTTCTATTTTACGTATTTATATATCTAATTTATTACTTTTATATTTCCAAGGTTTTTTTTATATTTATATTGCTTATTTATATTTCCCATTTTATTTATTCATATAATTATTTCTTATTATTCTTATATTTCCACTTTTGTTATATTAATTATATATTTTCATTATTAATTTGTTTCTTTTTTATTTATACATTTATTTATACATTTTGTTATTTGTATATTTATTATTATTTATTATTTATTTTTTATTTAAAATTATTTATTTTTATTTACAGAATTTTTTCCTTTTCCGAATCTTTAAATAATTCTTGAGAAGTTTGTGGATCAAACTAATATGTCATAATAGTTGACAATCATCTCGAGTTCATTCCTATGGTTTGCTCTGTAATTAGCAGCAGTAACCAAAGGGGCGGGGCTTAGCAAATGTTCATTAGATTAATAATAATTGTTTCCAACGGGATTCCCAAACGTTCATGAATCAAGGTGTGATGAAGGGCAGTTTGTGTAGCGTGGATTATAACGCAGTCAGTCTGGTTTTGTCGCCTCACGTCACATCGCTCTCATTGTAGTCGAATTGTAACCATGACCTCTACAAACGATTTCCCCAGCAGGACCGCCGTCTCTAGAGGTGCTGCCCCATTACCTGAGGGTATCCGTGAGCTTTCCGGACAGACGATTAGTGGCATTAGTCTTGTGGCACGGTGGATCTTACACGGGCTCAGGGATATCAGAGTAGTTTCCTGCAAGGCTTAATGAGGTGTGCGTTTCTGCGTTTCTGTGTGTGTGTGTGTGTGTGTGTGTTTGGACTCCTCATAATGCATTACATTTCTGACATTAAAAATGAATGCTGGCTCTTTATCTCTCTGGTAATATCATGCCGTGAGAGGATGTTGTGTAAACCAGACGCCACACGACCTTTCCTCAACAACAACAAAAATGAGATGCTTGAGATCAGCAGCACATGATTTTCATTTTTAGGTCTGTGGGTGGGGTGGGGGGGGGGCTCAATCCCAGTTTGTGAACTATTCATACTTTATAGTATGCAAGATTAGGATTAGTGCTCAAATCATGGGCAGATTGCATATTATTTCCATGCTTTCTGGACAAGAATTATTAGGGTTTAAATTTAATCTCAATATTTTTCATTATTTTAATGATATTCATCTAAATATTTTTGTATTTGCTCTGACAAATGCTTAAAAGACTGATTTTTGTTACATGCAAGAAACTGTAAAATGTAATGAAAAGTCAGCTGTTGTTTTTTTCACATTTTCCACTACATGAACAGTAGGATACTATTTATTATATGACATTTAATCATTTAATCATCATCATAATTTTTTATTTTATTGTTTCAAATGTATTTTATTTTAATTTATTATTTTTATTATTTTTGTTTATTGTTAATATGTAATTTTTTATTTGAATGTATAATTATTAGATATGAATCCGACAAGCTCAGTACATCCTTTTCATACTAGGACTTAAAGTTAAAGGTATCATAGGTGATTGTCTTCAGAAACATTTTTTGTTATTCTGGTTGAAAGTCTCTTCACATCCTGATAGCAATCATTAAGTTAAGTGGTCTAAATGTATTTATCTGTATTTATATATTCTGTGGAAGGTGTAGGACCAAGAAATGTTCGCCCAATCAAAACGCTCGGTCCGAGCGTTTTAATTTTCTCTCCTACCTGCCTGTCAACGTATGTATTTGCATACCTCTGAGCACCCTGTTCGCGCAGACATGACATGTCATCAGCGCCTTCACGCACGCTGTTGCAGACAGAGCGAGAATGGCAGGCAAACATCAACAACCCGATCTTCCTTCCTGGTATTGTAGTACTTTCACTAACTGTGCTATAAAGTTTTCTCACCGGTGAATGACACATGATGTAGCCCAGCGGTTCCCAATTGCAGTCCTCGCGCTCCCCACTCTGCATATTTTGCATGTCTCGCTTAGTTAAAACACCCGATTCAGATAACCAGCTCGTTAGAAGAGAGCTACGTGCATGAACTGTGTTCCGATTGACATGCTCCCTACACAGTGCTCATTGCTCCCTACTTCCTGAGCAGGGGAAATCCGTTGAAGTTTACTTCACTTCGGAACATTCATTCGCAGATTGCACTGCGCAGCATCTTCACACACAGACGAAACTTACTAGAGAAGTGTGACATAATATACCTCTGTAAATAAATACCATTTAAATTCACGTCTAGCACACTTTAATTGCCCTTTGTATGGAACATATATGCTTGCTTTGAACTGGACCGTTGATGTAGCCTATTGTAGTAATTTAATGTTGTCTCTGGTATTCTGCTCTCTGAGCGTATGTGTGTTCAGGGGGCGTGGCTTTGGACGGCAATTGCAGGGAGGGTGGGACATTCGATTTCAGTGCTATCAGGCTAAAGTTAGCATTTTCCGAGATCTCCAACGGCACCTTTAATCTCAGTAATTTTCATTCCTGTGATGATATCTCAATATTTTAGAGTTCAGAAAAATGCTTAAAAGAATTATTATTATTATTATTATTATTATTATTATTATTGTTATAATTATTGTCATTTTGTTACATGCAAGGAGTAAACAATAAAATTGTAATGTAAAATGATGTTTTCCAAACAAAATTTCACATTTTCCACATTTCACATTTATTAATTTCACAAATTAATTTTATTATTAATTTTTAATTTTATGTTTTTTTTAATATGTTATTCTATTCTATTTTTTTTTTTTTTTTTTTTATTTAAACATTTTTATTTAGTTGTTGGTTTTATTTACAATTTATATTTACATTGGATATGAATTTGACCAGCAAGTACATACTTTTCATATTTGGTAAAAGTATGCAAATTGGAATCCAGCCATTGTGTTTGTTGAGCTGTAATTAGTTTTTATTTGCTTGGAGATTGATGGAATCGCCATACATAGACAACAGACGTGTCCTCAAGCGCTGTGATTTCACGTTATCATCAGTTTCTGATCTGCTCAATTAAAGATATCCAAACAAAGTTGCAGCTCTGTGTCGCAGGCCTCCGCTGACTCGTGGTTTTGATCAGAGCTTCTGCGGCGTCTCAGAGCTCTGGCTGAACACACAGGTTAGTAATCAGGTCAAACTCTTCAGCTGTGATTCAATGCAAATGGACAGCCGCCCGGTTCCTCCCCGTCCACAACCTCTTCTGGGAGATGCTGGCTTGCCGTTATCTGACCGCCTTTATTTGTCAAACGCCTCCAGATCTCACCTGCCACCTGAGCCCCTCAATGCTTGAACAGCACAGGTCAGCTGATGCTAGAGAACATGGTCGTGTGTGTGTGTGTGTGTTTGGAGAGATTGTCATCTGTTTTCTTACACTGTTTGTAAGATCAAATGGGAATAAAATAATTTTGTGGTTTATCTCAATCAGCTCCTTAGTTCATTAGCCAGTCCACTAGTCTGCCTATCTATCTATCTATCTATCTATCTATCTATCTATAAATGTTTATTTCTGTTTTTATTCATCATTTAATTTTTACTTAAAAAATGTATTATTTTTTTTTATTTATTTTTTATCATTTAATTACATTTTGAATTATTTTAAAATTATTTTTAATAGTTTTTTCTTATTTAATTTATTTTTTTTCTGGCGGTAGTAGTAGTTATAGTTTTGTAGTATACTGATTCTCAAATTATTGAACATTTATTATTTTAAATTTATTATTTATGTCTCTTACATTTTTTTTTTTTTTTTTTTTTTTTGTAGGTTTGTAGTTTTACATATCACACAATAGTTTTGTAGTATACTGATTTTATTATATACATTTTATTATAATTAATTTATTATTTCTTTAATTTTTAATTGATTATTTTTTTCTTATTTTAAGTAGTAGTAGTAGTTGTAGATTCCCAACATAAAATGTATTATTTAATTATTTTTAAATTTATTATATAATTATTTAATTATTATTTTTATATAAAAAGTTGGTTAAAATGAGAAATTACGCTAAACAATCTATAAATATGTATTTATTTATTTATTTTTTTTAAATATAACAATAACATCTTACAAACAATTATACAATAAATATGAATATTCAATATATTTATTTATTTATTTAAAATGTATTATTTTTAAATAATTTTTTATGCATTGCCATCTACTTCTGTTGGTCCAGTTGAATAGATCTATTATAATGTTCAAATTTAAGTGCCCTTAAATGTTTCTGTTTCAGGTGGTTTCTTCTTCATTCTAAAGGTGTCACATGTCGACTTGGCTTCCTGTCTGCTTCACACTCACACCTGAAGTCATTTTCAGCTTCACACGAACCCTTTTCTTCAATGTGATACTTTCTGCTGCGTGATTTCCACAGTGCCGTCGAGGTCTCGTTTTTACAGCCTCTTTTGTCTGCGACTGTATGTTGGATCTCATCGCTTTCCATTTAACGTGTGTTGTGTGGCGAAGTTTGACCAGATTGAAATCTGAAAAGGTCTGTGAGGGGGGGAAAAAATCCCCAGCCATCATCACTTTAGGTCGGGCCATTGTCACCTGAAAACCTGCATTCCTCATTTCTCGCTCGCTCGCTCCTGCTATTGTGCGTTTTCTCATCTTTGGGTTTGTATCTGGCTGGAAATTGATAAGCCAGAATCCCTGACAATCCAAAAGGCTTTGTGTGTACGTGTGCATGTGTGTGAGGAGGGGATACGAGCGGCGTTCTTGTTTATCTAGCTCGCCTTTTCCAGATGGCGCTCAGCAGAAAGAATCCACTTCTTGACATGCTCTCTTTCTCTCTCTCATCATCGGCCGGCTGTGGGCTCTCGCAGGAAACCGGGCGAGTTTTCGGGGCCAGACTCTGTCGCTGTGAGGGGTGCAAGGTGTTCCTCGCCAGGAGGCGTAAAATTACAGGATGTTTGGGTTTAAGCGTGTCTGTAAACACCCAGCCTCTTTCTTTTCACCCGAATGGCTCGCGATCCATTACAAGTAATGGATATTTACACGTTTTAATACATCAGCCATGCCGCAATCCTTTTAAAACAATCATAAGTCAATAAATCAATAGCCTGATTTATTCAAAACAACCCAGAGTCATTTGTGCCCTGCATTTGTTGCGTGTGTTGTTTTGAAACGGCAGCTTTCACGCGACAGGCCTGTGCGGATTCCTCCTAGCGGATGTTTATTTCGAACAAACACTGTAGGCTACAGCAAATCTGCTTCACCATTGGCAGTAATCATGGTCTATTTTTGAACAATGCTGTAGAGTAGACGTGC
The DNA here is from genome assembly GCA_021397915.2 of Tor tambroides. Classification (NCBI taxonomy): domain Eukaryota; kingdom Metazoa; phylum Chordata; class Actinopteri; order Cypriniformes; family Cyprinidae; genus Tor; species Tor tambroides. Next base: position 33,118 of record JAFVLL020038045.1, read on the forward strand.
TCCTGGAGATCTACCTTCCTGCAGAGTTCAGATCTGGCTAATCAAACACCTGAACTAGCTAATCAACGGCGGCATCTCAATTTGCATAGTTGCGCTAAAAATGCATACATACTTTGGGGTATGTTGTAGGACTGTACACCAGTATTGGGAGACAGTGTCGCAGAACATTTTATCTCATCATTTCTATTTGCATGGCAACATTAGCATTAGCTAAATTACCTTATCGCATATCGTTTCCGTTTGCATGTAGCTAGACAACCTTATCGCATTGTTTCCATTTGAAAGTGAACGTTAGCATTTACTAAACGGACATATTGCGTATTGTTTCCAGTTGCACGTGAACATTAGCACTACCAAAACAGCCTTATTAAAAATTGTTTTTTTACATTTAAGCATTAGGTAAATGACTTTATCACATATTGTTTCTGTTTGCATGTAGCTAGACGACCTTATCGCATTGTTTCCATTTGAAAATGAACATTAGCATTTACTAAACGAACATATTGCGTATTGTTTCCAGTTGCATATGGACAATAGCATTACCGAAACAACCTTATTAAAAATAGTTTGTTTAAATTTAAGCATTAGCATTAGCTATATGGCTTTATCGCATATTGTTTCCGTGTGCATGTTAGCATTACTGAAACAACCTTATTACAAATCTTTTGTTTACATTTAATCATTAGCATAGCTGTATTGCATATTGCTTATGTTTGCAAGTGAACGTTAACATTAGCTAGATGACCTTATTGCATTGTTTTCGTTTGCATTGTAATGTTAGCATTCATTAAACAAACATCACATATTGTTTCCATTTGCAAGTGAACGTTAGCATTTACTAAACGAACATATTGTGTATTCTTTCCAGTTGCACTTGAACATTAGCATTACATTTGCATGCAAATGTTAGAATTAATGAAACCAATTTATTACAAATGTTTACTTTTAAGTCTTAGCATTAGCTAAATGCTTTATCACATTTTGTTTCTGTTTGCATTTGAATGTTAGCTAGCATTAGCTAGACGACCTTATCGCATTGTTTCCGTTAGCATGTGAATATTAGCATTCAGTAAACGAACGTATCGCATATTATTTTCATTTGCATGTGAACATTAGCATTACCGGAAAAAACTTTATTACAAATTGTTTGTTTACTTTTAAGAGTTGGCATTACCTAAAGGGCTTTATCACATATTGTTTCTGTTTGCATGTGAATGTTAGCATTACCAGAGCGACCTTGTCGCAAATTTTCTTTTTACATATGAGCGCTGGCATTAGCTAAGTGATTTTATTGCATGTTGTTTCCATTTGCATGTCAACGTTAGCATTAGCTAAATGACCTTATCACATTGTTTCCGCTTGCATTTGAATGTTAACATTCATTAAACAACCTTATTGCTTATTGTTTCCATTTTCCCATTAACGTTAACTTAACTTATCGCATATTATTTCCGCTAGGATGTGAACGTTAATGAAATAACATTATAGTATATTGTTTCGTTTTGCATTTGAATGCTAGCATGTGATAATGTAATACTTAGCATTTAGGTTAGTACATTAAAAAAATACATTTTTAAGTGCAACCTTGCTTTAGTCTTAACATTTTGCTAACCACATTAGCATAAATTAATTTATCGTTTAATTTTTGATAAACTGGGTTAGCATATTCTGCGCAATATATGTACTATATACTGCAGAAATAGTAAGAGTAGTATACTGTTCTGAACTATTATTGTATTATACTATTTTAGGGCAAATATTATGCAAATTGGGCCGCAGCGCTAGTTTCCTGCAGAGTTTAGTTTCAAACACCTGTCCTAATCAAGGTCTTGTGGTTCAAATCGAAAATGACAGGAAAGTGTGTTTATACAGGGCTGGAACTAAACGTTAGCATGCTAGAAGCAGCTCTAATGGAGGGCTTTGTCAAAAAGGAATCCATTGAGAGAATAGATTCACAGCAATACGTGACATAGCATGAGTGCTAGTATGCATCTACCCTGCGTTTCTCATCAGAAAGATTGTGTGCTTCTCTTCCAGAGCATAATGCCTCAGTCACAGGGCATTGAACGGCCTTCAGAGGTCTCTGTGTGTGCTCGTCCATGTCTCATCCTTTGCTTTGTATATTTATTGGCTGTCTAGCTAGCCGTCCTGCAGGTCATCAGGTTGTCACGTGCTGTTGGTCTCGTGGATTTTTCTGGGTCGTGTATTGATAGACATTCGATAGGTCCGTCAGATAAGAAGCGGCGTGCCACAGGCCACCGATCCAACGCTTATCTTCACGTTCCACCACTAGCGCAGTGCTAATGAGTGGTAGAAACCCTCAAAACCATTATTGAGCTCTTTGGCTGCCGATATGTTGACTCTGCTGGGAAAATTGTTTGCCTCAGGTGATCGTGTTTGTGTGGTTTCTCTGACTGAGAGGCTGTTATGTCATTCTCTAAGTAAGTTGGTGACTGTCGTAGTCATTCCCTTGGGAGATTTAAACTTTATTTACTTTATAGTTATACTGCTTTTACAAATGAGGACGTCCACAAAACAGGTTTGAATAAAAAAAAAAAAATAAAATAAATAATAAAATACCTACATTATACATTATATATTTTATACATATTATTATTATTATTATTATTATTATATGTATTTATTATTAATTAATAATGTACATAACATGTTATGTAGTGTGTGTGTGTGTGTGTGTAAAATTATAATACAATTAATAGTACAATAGATTAATAAATATATACATACATTATTATACATTATATTATTAATATACACTATTGTTGATATTACTGATTTATTAATATTAATTTATTTTATGTGTATATGAATAAAATGTATATAATGTATAATATATAATGTATGTATTTGTATATACATACATTATATAGAAGTGTACATGTTTATGAATTTAATAACAACAATAGTAATAATGCTTTCTAATAATAATAATAATAATAATAATAATAATAATCACCATCATCGTCATTTTACTATACTATAGTAAGTATAATTTTACTTTTTACTATAAAATGTTACAGTAAATTAGCATAATATTTATATAATATAAATAATAATAATAGTGTATATAATATATAATGTAGAATGTAAATGTGTATACATAAGTTGATGAATAAATGTATTTATTAACATAGTATACTTTTACTATAATTTTTTTACTAAAAAATATTATAGAAAAATAGTATAATATTTATATATTAAACTATTTAGATGACATATATCATACTATATTTACAATGACATATTATGTGCACAGTGTGCATGTTTTCTGTATGCAAAAAATGTGCCAAAATGTTCAATATACCACAAAGCAAAATAATTAAATCAAATATAATGAATGTCAAATATATAATTAATACACAATTAATAAATATGTACATAAATACTTATTTACATTTTATTCACTAACATACACTTATTTTTTTATTATTTTTCTCTCTCTCTCTCTCTCTCTCTCTCTATATATATATATATATATACCATTCAAAAGTTTTAGATCAGTAAGACTTGTAATGTTTTTTTTTAAAGAAGTCTCTTATGCTCATCAAGGCTGGATTTATTTGATCAAAAATACAGAAATAAACAGTAATCTTGCAAAATGTTATTACAATATAAAATAATGGTTTCTATTTTAATATACTTTAAAGTATCATTTATTTCTGTGATTCAAAGCTGAATTTTCATCAGCCATTACTCCAGTCTAAAGTGTCACATGATCCTTCATAAATCATTATGTATTTAATGTATATAATGTATAATATATGTATGTGCAGAAGCTTACACATATAGAAGCTTTGAATAAATATATTTATGAATGGATCTATTATACATTTCTGTATGCAGAAATGTGCAGTATACCACTGCATTAAATATGAAGTCATGTGACCACAACATAGCATACTACTGTTGCTACATGCGTACTGTTTCACTTAATACTTAAAAAATGAGCTGTGTACAGTGTGCACAACACAGAGTTCAGTAAGTAGAATGCTAGTACTCTGTTCCATTCAAAACAAAACCTTGGTGTTGGCTTGTGGCTAATAAGATAAATGACTAAGTCATTGGGCTCTTCTCCTTTCCTACAGCCACCATGTTGAGCGTTTCTCTCATTAATTTTTCATTGAATGGTCTGTTTCTTCCTCATAACCTCTCCAGCTGTGAAGAACACTTTGATTTTGGTTTGTTCGTGTCACCATAGTGTTAGCAGGTGTCCCAGCAGCCCTCCTGAATTATCCTTCATGGACCATTGAAGTGTCTGTCAAACAAGCACGAGTCCACGTTTTCACACTAAGCCTGCAATAATTTCTGGTGAAAGAGGCATTTACTGACAGGCCAATAGAAGTTTTCATCGAACAAAAGCTCCTGACATCTACAGCTTGAAAGGATCTTGATGGAAGAAAGAGATCTGCGAGTGTAGTGAATCAAAACGCCAGGTTAATATTCAGGTGAGTTGAGCGTAGGCTGGTAAACTACAGGAAACTCTTGCTGCAGGGCGAGAGTTTTTCCCCATTGAGGGATCATGCATTTACATGAAGCTTCAGTGTATTATAGCATCTGGGCGGAAAAGTCACTTGGCACAAGGCTTTCATATCCCTTCAAACACTCTCTCTCGGATGCCCTTTGCTACCCTCTCGCAAGTTCGCCGTCAGAAATCCTCTCAGATTCGCTCCGAGGGCAGCGGCTCTCAGCTACATATACGCTCAAGAAATTTCATTCGGGATCGAGAGGAGAAATCATGTCTTCGCTTAAGCAAGGGGGATGTCTCTCCGGCTCATATTCTCGTCTCGTTTCAGGCTCGTTCGCTCACTTTCCTTCATAAATATTCACAGGCTTGCATTCACAGACCCCAAACTGTGAATCTGCGAATTCACTCGACACTCCAGTGAGTAGTAAGGTTTGATCCCTCTTTTGCTCGCCTTTCTCGCTCGTACTCTCACCTTCTAATTTCTCTTTCACTTGACTTTCTTTAGTGTGGCGTCTCCTGTGGATTTCCACTCTATCCGGATGTTTGCCTGCAGACTGCATCACATTTTTTTTCCCTTTGTATAATTCTCTTCATAGCATCATTGAAGACTCCTCTTTATCTTCCTCGCATCATTTCTCACATTTGTGTGAGAAACGCAATTTTTGCAGTGTAATCTCAACCTCATTTTCTTAATCAGTGTTTTTGTCTTTTTTCGGTAAAAATATCTAATCATCCTTGGAAGATAAATTGACTTGTTAAAACTTGTTTTGGGAGAAATTTATATTGAATTCAGTTTTATTTTTCTCATCCAATCTGAATGAACGAATCTAATAAAAATGTAGTGAGGTGTGTGCTAAATACAAGAAGAAAAATGACAATGGCATAAGAAAACATTGCATAATTTTTTACAATTTTTTCACATTCCAGCAAAAACAGTACAAGTGTTTAAAAAAAATAGGGGTCTGTAAGATTTTTATGTTCTCCAAAGCTGCATTTATTTGATCAAAAATACAAATAAAACAAATATTATGTGAAATATTATTACAATTTTAAATAACTTATTTCTGTTTATATGTATTTAACATGCAGTTTATTCCTGTGATGCAAAGCTGAATTTTCAGCATCATTACTCCAGTCTTCAGTGTCACATGATCCTTCAGAAATTATTTTAATATGCTGCTTAAGACACATTTCGCATTATCAATGTTGAAATATTTGTGTGTGAACTTTTATATAGCTATATTTTTCGGGATTTTTTGAATAATAGAAAGTTTAAAAGAGCAACATTTATTTGAAATATAAATCTTTTGTAACATTATTACTAATGTATTTACTGTAACTTTTGTTGAATTTAATGCATCTTTACTGAAAAAAAACCCCAATTCTTACAAAAGAGAAAAAAAAACATACTGACCCCAAACTTTTGAACTGTAGTGAGTATTGTGATGCAAATTGTTGACGTAGTATATAATTGTTCATACTGCCCACCCCTGGTTGAGATCTACTTTAGACAGCTCGACGCTTGTAGATAAGGGACAAGTTGAAACCGTATTTGTTTAGCATTTGCATTGGCAGCTTTTAATACCATGTGAGCCTTGAGTGATTTTAAACAGGCTGCTGTTAGCTGATTGATAACGTTTAGCACGACATGGCTGTGGTTCCACTGGGGCTGCAAATGAAAGGATGAAGCAATACTGCACATCACTGAAATCCAGCACTGGGCCCAATACCGAGCCCTGAGGGACGCCATAATGGCTGCATGTACCGCAGATTTCTTTCTGTTGCACTGCTGGAGCAAATGGGGCGGCGTTTGGGTAAATGTTCGAATCTCATATTACTCACAATCTGCCTCTCTAATGGCTCTTCAACATTTTAAATCGTTTTCACTGCTAAAACAAGCTCTTGGCGGCTCCTCGATTAGGGCATCAGCGGACGTGTAATGATTGTCTGCATTGTTGTTGTTTTTTATGGAAACATTGATATCTGAAACCATGCATTACAGTGAGTGAGACAAAGGGTCAGTTCACCTAAGAAGTTTAGTTCAAGAAGTTTAACCAGTTGAATCTTGTTTAACCAGATGCTGGTGTCATCAGAACTGGCCTGGAAAAGGTGGAATTGCATCTTTCATGTTGCATTTTTAGGGCCCTATGAAATCCATTTAATTTTTTTTCCCCAATTCTGTTTTATTTTTTTTCCAAATTCAGTTTTTTTGCTCTTTTATTTTTTATTTTTTTCTGTGTTCCATTTTTTCATTTTTATTTTTCTAGACTCTGTTTTAATGGTTAAATTAAATTTTATTAATCAGAAAGCATGTCTAATTAATTGAAATCATGAAACTTACACAATTTAACAGCAGTTCATTAAAAGCTGAACAAAATTTACATTTTTAAGTTATATTTGACGATATGGGTGTCTAAATATTGCGGCTAAATATTCATAGACAGTAGTCCATATTACGTTTTGATTTAAGTGTACTGACCTACTTTTGATTTATCCATTTAAAATTTGGCAAAATCCGTGACATTCCGCGTTATACTGTAAATTTATTTTTTATGACTGGATTTTGCAATTCCATCCACGTTTTCCGCATCGCGGAAATCATAGGGCCCTACATTTTGCACTTTTTACTGTGTGTTTGTACCGTTATCTGATTTGTTTAATTTCTTTTAGTGAATTGGGTGCAAAAACAACACAGATAGTGTGTTGATGTGATTAGCAGGTGCAAGTCATTCTTAGCGAATCCCTCACCTAAATATCCTCTTGCTCTATTCATTCTCTGTTTTTGCGAGATGTGTTGACGCTCTGGGAATGACTTGCAGACAGATGTGGTCCAGCTTTGCTCCTTGTTGACGGACTCCCGCTGGTTTTGGCTCTGATATCAATGTGGGAATCGTCACATCCAACACCTGTTCCTCTGCTAAGCACCTTCTTGTCTTCTTGAATGATTTACTCAGGGAAATTTCTGTGAGGCTTTGTTTTCTTCCTCGTCTCTTTCTCTCTCCCTCAATCTCTCCTTCTCCGTTTAAGCTCATTAAATGTTTCCGAGAGAATAGGAAATCAATGGCGCATATGGTGTGAGAGAACTTTTTTCTTGATTTGTTTTACCCTGTATTTATCTGTTTTCACATATCTCTCTCTTGCCTTTGGTTTCTCTCATTGTTTGGCAAGATAAATTTACTTGAGGAGCAAAATTGTGGAAGATATTGAAGGAGTAGTTCACTGAAAAATGATTAGGGTGAGTAAATAATGTCAGAAATTCATTTTCAGGTGAGCTATCCAATTTTTGCAAGCATGTTTATGCTTAAAATGAGTTTGCCAATGGGGTAAGACAAACTAAACTAATTTTAAGAGAGTGTATCTTGAATTAAATCTTCATATCCTATGCAATTTTGCTTCTCAAGTAAATTTATATTGATGTTTAGACATTTGTACCAGAAAACAAGACAAATACTGATTAAGACATGTATTTTTTCCAGGTTTTCTCACTCATCTTCTTCTGGGGCGGCAGACTGTAAGGTAGGGATATGGTTGTTTTCGGTTCAAATGTGCTCTTCATCTTGTTGGCAGATGAGCCACGGCTTGGCGGCTCATCCGGTGTTTCTAGTTGAAATGGCTATGCAGCACTTGGTTAGGTTCCCGCACGACCTTTATTCATCCTGACACACATCAGGCTTCTGGATCGCAGTGGGAAGAGCTGCTGGAAGGAAAACGAGAATGTGTCTGATCGCTTCAAATGTTTATCGTTTCCCCCCTCTCGTTTAATCATCCTTACTGGCTCTCTCCACGCTGAGCTGTGGGTTTGATTAGTCAGCCTAGTGGAGGATGACAGCATGCTAAACTGCCTTTCTAAAGTGACTGAAATCAGGCTTCTTCCTTAAGATACTTCACGTCTTTGGTCTAAAGGTCATTGCACACTGAGTCTGAAATTTTCGTGTACGTTTTTCCGTTTGTTCGTATTCCTCATCCTTTCTTATCGAAATGCATGCTACGGATGCGAAAACGCAGAAAATCGAACCTGATCTGAATTTTTTTATGACGGACGAAAGTTTCGGAGGCAGTGTGCAAATGTGATTGACACAACGTGAGGTCGTATTTATTTTTTAACGTGCGAAAAATTCGGACGAAAATTTCGGACTCGGTGTGCAAGGACCTTTACTGTGCATGATTTATCAAGTTACTCTAAACAAAAACTAACTAGAAATGACCATATCAGCCTCTGAAATGACTTTTTTTTTCCGTTGACATGAACCAAGTGTGCACATGTAGGGAAAATAATCTTAACCAATAATGTCAAAACTTTGAATTCCAAAAGCCAATCAAATCTTGTGTGGGCGGGGCTTGGTTTAATTTAAATTTTATTACTGGATTTTATGATTTGCTTTGTTAATATGCCATGCATGCAACGTTAAATGTCTTCCAAATGGCATTTTATGTGTTTAAACACATTTTACTTCTCTAGTTTTCCAAGTGAAATGGAAAAAAAAAATGTAGGGTGGGACTTTATTTTATATAGCAGGAATTGATTTAGGTTATGAAAAGTGGCTAATAAAAACTAGAATTAAATCAGATCGAAAGCATTTTTGCTAAACGATTCAAAAGTTTGAGGTCGGTAAGATTTTTAAAAATGTTTATGGACAAAGTCTCTTATGCTCATTTGATAAAAAAAAAATACAGTAAAAATGGTAATATTGTGAAAAATTATTGCAATTTAAAATAACTGTTTCCTATTTGAATATATTTTAAAATGTAATTTATTCCTGTGATCCAAAGCTGAATTTTCAGCAGCCATTACTCCAGTCTTCAGTGTCACATGATCATTTCTGGTTATTATCAGTCTTGAAAACAGTTGAAAACTTATTTTTGACGAAACTGTATTTTTCAAGATTTTTCAAATGAACAGCATTTATTTGAAACAGAAACCTTTTGTAAAATTAAGTCTTTACTGTCACTTTTGATCAATTTAATGCATCTTTGTTGTATAAAAGTATTAATTTCAGTTTTTCTAGGAAAAAAAATCGTACTGACCCCAAACTTTTAAAAGGTAGCGTATCTTGGATGTCTTTTCAAGCAAGTTGTTAGATTGTGATTACAAAGATTACGAAGGCAACTAATTTCAAATCGAGAAAGCAAATCGAGAGTATTTTGACATGTTTCCTTTGTAACTTTAATCCTTCTTTGTCTCGGCAAGCTTGGCTCAATATGATGTACTATAACCTGAGCGTGTAAACACACACACACACACACACACACACACACACACACACGGCCTCAGCACTTTCCAGCGTTCTGGCCGTATTTCAGGCTTCTGCTTTGCTATCAGCAGTGGAGCAGCTTTGCTCTCGCCGTTCGGCCAAGCCTGGGAAACAATACGTGCTGTTATTTATTTATTATTTTCAGAAAGAGGCCGTTTGTCGTTGTGTCGGGGGGAGTGTGTGTGTGTGTGTGTGTGTGTGTGTGTCAAGCTGTCGGGCAGGTCCAGGCACAGCCCGTTGTGAGGAATAATGGATGCTATGGCCGCTATCGCAGAAGTTATCTCCCTCACACACACATACGGGGCTTGAGGAGCTGGTGATAAATGATTTTGAGACTCTCTCTCTGCGATCAATAAACCACTAGCAGCAGATGAGTGAGACCGAGCTGCCGCTCTCTGTTTCTACTTTACTTCTCTCCATCTGCTCCGCTTTGGCTCCTTCAGTCGCTCTTGTCTCGTCTCATCTCTCATTCTCTTCCCATCTGGTCTCTCATTATCTGCTCTACTTTTCTCATATCGTACACTCTTCAAAATAAAGGTTCTTCATTGGCATTAGTGGTTCCACAAAGAACCTTTACCATTCATGGAAACTTTTCATTCCACAAAAGGTTCTTTAGATTATTAAAATGTTCTTCAAAATGGTTCTTTTAAGAACCGTTCATGGAAGGTTCTTTGGGGAACCAAAACTGGTTCTTCTATGGCCTCGCTGTGAGAACCCCCTTTGGGAACCTTTATTTTTAAGAGTGTATCTCACTTTTGTCTCTCATTATGTTTTGTCTCCTTAACTTGACTTGTTGTCCAGTCCCGTCTCATTATCTTTGCAATGTTTATCGTCTCACTTCTGCTCTTCTTGTCTCTTATTATGCTCTCTTCTTTTCTTATGTCGCGTCTCAACATTTTTTCATTTGTCTTCTCTCGTATTTCCTGGCCTTGGCTCTCATTATCAGTTTTTTCATCTATTTCTTCTCAGCTCTCCTTGTCTCTCTTCACCTCTTATATTTCTTATTACAATTTTTTTTTCTTATGTCTCGTTTTGTCTTCTTTTTACTGTTTCATCTCTCTCTGTAAGTTTCTTGTCTCATGTTCCTCTCATCTTTCGTCTTTTTGTTTTCACCTTTCATCTGGTCTTGTCTCTACTTTTCTCATCTCTTCTCTTTTTTTTTTTTTTTTCTTTTCGCATCTTTCCAATTTCATCTCTTCTTTTCTCATCTCATCTTTTCTCATTTTTCTTGTCTCTGTCTCTTCCTTTCTCATTTTGTTTTTCACTTGTCCTAACTCATTATTTTCTTGTTTTCACATCACGTCTCTGCTTTTTCTCACTTATCTTGTCTCATTTTCAGGTTTTATCTCTTGTTATCGTGTTGCTTTTCTCATGTCTTTGCTTGTCTTGTTGCACCTCCTCTCTCTGGTCTCATTCATTTTGTCTTTTCTGATCTTTTTCTCATCTCTTCTCATCTTTCTCAACTTTCTTCACACTCACCTCAACTCCCACTTTTCTCATCTGTTTTTTGCTTCTTTTCTTATCTCGTCTTTTTCATCTCAGTTTTCACTTGTCTCAACAAATTTTCTCATTTTCACATCTCATCTCGTCTCCGATTTTCTCACATATCTTGTCTCATTTTTTTTTCTCATTTTTTTTTCTCATCTCTTGTTGCTTTTCTCACATCTTTATCTTCTCGCTTCCCTGCTTGTTTTGTCACACTTCTTCTTTCTGCGCTCTTCTTTTCCAGTTTCATCATTTTGTATTTTCTGGTTGTCTTGTCTCAATTCATGTGTTTTCTCAACCCTTCTCTTTTCATCTCATCTCACTTTTCTCAACTTGTTTCTCACTCATCTTATCTTGTTTCTTTTTTCTCATGTCATCTCATTGTTTTGTTGTCATCTTGACTCTAACTTATCTTGTCTCATTTTCTCGTTTTCATGTCTCATCTCTTATTTTCTCATCTTGTTGCTTTTCTATCATCTTGTCTCTGATCTTTGTCATGGTTTTTGTCACTTTTTGGTCTTTTTTTTTTTTCTTTCCTTTTCTGTTTTCTCATCTCATCTTACTGTTTTCATGTCTCATCTCATTTCCTCATCATGTAGCTTTTCTCATATCTTCTCTTGTCTCTTTGTCACATCTCTTCTTCGTAGGTCTTTCTTTTTCAGTTTCTCATCATTTTGTGGTCTTCTGGCGTCATGATTTTTCTCATTTAATTTCTTTTAATTTAATGTCTCAACTCTCATTTTCTCTTTTTTTTAAATCTTATATCATCTATTTTTTCTCTTGTCTTCTCAACTCATTATTTTCCTTGTTTTCACCATTTCTTCTTATGCTATCTATCTCTTTTCATTTCTCACTTGTCTTATCTCTCATTATTTTCTCGTGTTTTTCTCATCTTGTTGCTTTGTCTTCATCTCGTCTCTGCCAGTTTTGTCACCGCTCTTGTTTTCTGGTCTCATCTCTTCATGTCTTTTTCAGTCTCATCTTTTCTGGCCTCTCTTCTCCTCTCTAATCTTCTCTCTTCACATGAATCTCACCCGTGGTCATGTAGGTCTTGTTCAAGGGGCGCAGGTGATCGCTGGTCAGTCGCACACACACTCACACATCATTGTTCAATTACTAACACTCAAATGCACACAGAATGGCTCAGATGCGTTGCGAGCGTGTGTGTGTGTGTGTGTGTGTGTGAGTGTTTCCAGCTGTAGGGATTGATCGCGGAATGAAAGTGTAATGGAAGATGAGCTCTCATCTCAACCCTCACTGGAACAGAACAGAGATTTGGTTACAAACACCAGCCGTATGACGCACACGCACACACACACACACACACGCATGCATGCACGCACAGCAGCACGTGTGATCACAAATCTCCAGACAGCGTCACACACTCTCAGAAATCTTCAAAAGAAAATTGTGAATGCTAATCAGATGTTTTTGTCTATTTCTGGCATGCGAATACTCTAATGCTTGTACTAATTAAGCCTTCCATAATAAACCTCCTCCAAATCTCTCTCTTCTCTATCTCTCTCTGTCTCTCACACACACTCAGTCCAGCACTGACGCTCCTGCCAGAGGACGTGTTGCATTTCATCTCTCATTCTCTTCTCATCCCATCTCTTCTGTTCTCGCTTTTCGTGTTCTCAGCTCGTCTGATCATGCCTCTTCTTTTCTCATTCTGGTCTTCTCATTCACTTTGCCTTACCTCTCATTTTCTCATCTACGTTCATGTCATTTCGTCTCATCTGTTGGTTGTCTCATCTTCTTGTCTTGCTTGTCTTTTATTCTCTTTTCTTTCCTCTGTTCTCATCCTTTCTAATTTTTTTTTTCTTGTCTTGCCTTGTCTCTTGTTTTCTTCTCTCTTCTCTTATTTTCTCACCTCATCTCTTCTTAGTCATTTTCTCATCAAGCTCTTTCCATTTCTCGTTTTCTCGTCTCTTCTCATCAGTCATTTTCACATCTTCTCATCTCTCATTTTCTCATTTCTTATCAGTCATTTTGTCATCTTCTTATCTCCTTGTTTTCTCATCTCCTCATCAGTCATTTTCTCATCTTCTCATCTTCCCATCTTTCGTTTTCTCATCTCTTCTCATTTTTTTCTCATCTCCTCAGTCATTTTCTCATCTCTTCTCATTTTCTCGTCTTCTCATCTCTCGTTTTCTCATATCTCCTCATCAGTCATTTTCTCATCTTCTCATCTTCCCATCTTTCGTTTTCTCATCTCTTCTCATTTTTTTCTCATCTCCTCAGTCATTTTCTCATCTCTTCTCATTTTCTCGTCTTCTCATCTCTCGTTTTCTCATATCTCCTCATCAGTCATTTTCTCATCTTCTCATCTTCCCATCTTTCGTTTTCTCATCTCTTCTCATTTTTTTTCCTCATCTTCTCATCTCTCCTTTTCTCATCTCCTCAGTCATTTTCTCATCTCTTCTCATTTTCTCATCTTCTCATCTCTCGTTTTCTCTCATCTCCTCATCAGTCATTTTCTCATCTTCTCATCTTCCCGTCTTTCGTTTTCTCATCCCTTCTCATTTTCTTTTTCTTGTTTTCTCATCTCTTCTCATTTTCTCATCTACTCATCTCTCGTTTTCTTCATTTCTTCTTATTTTCTCGTCTTCTCATTTATCATTTTCTCATCTCTTCATCAGTCATTTTCTCATCTTCTCATCCTCCCATCTTTCCTTTTCTCATATCTTCTCATTTTCTCATCTTCTTATCTCTCGTTTTCTCATCTCTTCTCATCATTCTTTTTCTCATGTTCTCATCTCTTGTTTTCTCACCTCTTCTCATTAGTCATTTTCTCATCTCATGTTAATCACATCTTATCTAACTCTTTTTTTCTCATCTCTTCTCACCTCTCGTTTTCTTATCTCTTTTCATCTGTCATTTCTTCTTATCTTATCTATTTCTGTATCTTGTTTTCTTATCTCAACTCTCTTTTTCTCTTTTCTTCTCAGCTTTCTTTTTCTCTTCTCTTTTCTCTTATTTTCTCATTTCTTCCCAACTCATCTTCTCATCTCTCGTTTTCTCATATCTTCTCGTCAGTAATTTTCTCATCTTCTCACCTTCCCATCTTTCGTTTTCTCATCTCTTCTCATTTTTTTTCCTCATCTTCTCATCTCTCCTTTTCTCATCTCCTGTCGTTTTCTCATATCTTCTCATTTTCCCATCTTCTCATCTCTCATTTTCTCATTTCTTATCAGTCATTTTCTCATCTTCTCATATCTTGTTTTCTCATCTCCTCATCAGTCATTTTCTCATCTCTCGTTTTCTCATCTCTTCTCATTTTCTCATCTTCTCATTTCTCATTTTCTCATCTTTTCTCATCTTCTCATCTCTTCATCTTCTCATCTCTCGTTTTCTCATCTTTTCTCATTTTCTCATATCTTCTCATCAGTAATTTTATCATCTTTTCATCTTCTCATCAGTCATTTTCTCATCTCATCATGTTATCTCACCTTATCTAATTCTCTTTTTTTCTAATCTCTTCACACCTCTCATTTTGTGTATCTCTTTTCAACTCTCATTTCTTATGTTCTCATCTTATCTGTTTCTCTCTCTTGTTTTCTCATCTCAATTCTCTTTTCCTCTTCTCTCTCTTTTTTTTGAAAAGCATGTTTGTTTTGGGATTGTTGCTATAGTGTTTTAGCTAATTTTGGAATGGTTTTTGTTTTTTTGTAATAAAAGGGTTGTAAAAATTCAAATTCTTCTCTTCTCAGCTTTCTTTTTCTCTTCTCTTTTCTCCTCTCGTTTTCTCATCTTATCTCAACTAATTTTCTCATCTCTTCACATGTCATTCTCATCTATTTCTCTTGTTTTCTCATCTCATTTCAACTCTCATTTTCTCACCTCTTCTCATCAGTCTTATTCGTATCTCATCTCTTCTCAGTTGTTTTCTCTTCATTTAATATATCTTGTTTTCTCATCTCATCTGTTGCTTTGTCATTGTAAGTCTTCTCATCTCTCGTTTTCTTTTCCCATCTTATCATCTCTCATTTCCTCATCTCTTGTCTGTATCGCTTCTCACTTCTCATTTTCTCATCTCATCTCTTGTTTTTCTTTCTCATCTCATTTTCTAATCTCACCACTCTTTTTCTTCTCATTTATCTTCTCACTTCATGTCATCTCTTCTCACCTCTCATTTTTGTACATTTTTGCTTCTTCGTCTTCTAGTCTCTTGTCTTTGTCTCTGGCCTCTTGTTTTCTCATCTCATCTTTTCTCATTCTTTTCTCATTCTCCTCTCTCCTCACTCCTTCTTTGTATCGCTTGTATGGCCATGGTCCACTGCATCTGTTGCTGTCAGTGTAAAGTGTGTGTGTGTGTGTGAGAGAGAGAGCTGCTCACCTCTGCCAGAACATCAGACTTGCCAGTGAAGAGTGTGTTTGTGTGTGTGTGTGTGAGGGGTCTCGTCTGCCCCCGGCTGTCACACACAACGACCCTCTGCTCTAATGAAGCCAGGGTCAGGACTGTGTGTGTGTGTGTGTGTGTGATAGGTCGTGAGTGTGTGTGTGTGTGTGTGTGTGTGTGTCTGTGTGTGTGAGAGAGACCGTGTGTGAGGGTAGAGAGCAGCTAATTGGTGGAGCTGCCAGCGCTATGTGTGATTGAAGCACCAGTCTCTCCTGTGTTTCACCTCAGAGGAGAAACACATACAGACACAAGCTATTAAACAGCAAACACACTCCTGCACCCCTCAAACAGCTCATCCTGGACCCTTTCATAATATTCACCAGAAAGAGGTGATTTAATAGAAGCCAACCTCCTGACATTTTGATCTGACATGGTTTACGTACTTTATTTACAGCGCTTTCGTACTAGAGATTTTGACGCAGACCTGATTCCATTTGTCAAAGTTCGGTTTGTCTTATTCTCCATGAAAAGGTTGATATGAACACAATTAATCTTGAGTGTCATCATTTAATTAATATAATATGCATCCATGCTCCTAGTCATATTAAAGAGTAGTTCTCATCTGAATACATTTGCCTTCGCTCTTTTCGCGTTTCTTGCAATGCATCCGCCAAAAGTGGCATGCTTTTTCTCTCAGTGTATGTGTAAAGTTTTATTGGTATATCCGACTCAACAAACACATGAATAAAACAGTGCAAATGGCATCTTCTTAACCAAGACCATTATGTAGTTTGTGTTGCGAACAGCTGCCGGTGGTTGGTGTTACTCACATTGATGATGCACGTCTGCAGTTTGGAGCCAGAAATGCAATTTGCACAGAGACCAGGGAGATCTGGTTCAGACCAAGTCTGAAAACAAGCTTAAAAACCACAGATCACTCAAAGATTCTCCACAAAGACTGGGCTGCTACAATGAATGCTTTTGAGGGAAAATAGTTGATGGATTCACGACAGTTTGTGAGATTTGTGGATTTGAATCTTTGAATGATTCAAAAGCTTTGTGAATAGTTAACTGTGAGTAAACATGATATATTTGAGTGCAAATGTGTGTTCTGCTTTGTTTGTATTTGTTTATTCTTTCAGTTATGTCCGTTGTAACCAGTGGTATGATGCCTAGTTTTTCCTCTGTAAAGGTCCTTGCACACTGAGTTCGAAATTTTTGTATGCGTTTTTTCATTTTTTTCGTATTCGTCATCCTTTTCTAACAAATGCTTGCTACGGATCCGAAAACGCAGAAAATCGAACCTGATCTGATTTTTTTTTTTATTATTTTTATTTTTTTATGACAGACGAGAGTTTTGGAGCCAGTGTGTAAACGTGATTGACACAAAGTCAGGTCGTATTTATTTTTTTAACGTGCGAAAATTTCGGGACGAAAATTTCGGCCTAAGTGTGCAATGACCTTAACACTTTATGAAGCTGGCAAGTGTATGATGTCTAGTGTTTTAAAAGTTGTGTAGTGTATTCCAGCCTTTAGGTGCAGTCACATTTCGAAAATTTTTGCGTCATTTTGCAGGCAAAAAGTTCTGTTTTTTTTTTTTTTTTTAGAAGTCTTTAAAACCAAACAGCTTGGCCTTTCGCGTGACCTGAATCCACTGTGAAATCTGCATGGGAGATTTCTGAATCGTACATATTTCTAATGAAATCGTATGCAGAAAATCGAGAACACTGGAAAATCTGATCGAATTTTTAGTTGTAAATACAAAGATTTTAATCACAAAGTGCGTTTTTATTTAATATGTAGCTTTTTGTTAAAAGTTTTTGTTTCAACATAAGCTACATATTTCATGTTTACTGTTATAGTACTGTCGTATTGTAATTGAAATTTATCTACTCTAAACGTCACAAGAAACTCTAACTGTGGGTTTCTTCACTTTATGCATCAGTAAGTCTGTTGTTCACAAAGATTAAATTCCCATTTTTTTATTGAAAATTGACCATAGGCACAGTCAGCGCACATTTGCATAAAGTTGAACGTTACTCAACTTTGTTGAATCATCAACGGTTGATGTCACTCACACTGCATTGAATGTGAGCATTTAGTGACTTTGTTGCTGTAAATCACTGCCTTAAATGACAGTTCATCCAAAAATGTGAATTCTGTCATCATTTACGTCGTTCCAGTCTTTTGACTTTCTTCTGTGGAACTCTTCTGTCAAGAGATCGCTGTCATCTCAAAGCTCTCAACGGCATAAACTCATTGAAACGGTCCGCTTTAGACTTTAATTTCCACAGTAGTTTCCTTGTGATGTTATTTTCCAGCCGATTTGTGTTTGATCGTCAGCTGATATTGTTACGTGAGTCAGCAAAACTGCAGCAGCCCTTCAACAAAGTGCCGCTTGTTCTCCTAAACATTTCCCTTCCAGCTCTGCTCTTCCACACGCCCCCTCTTTTCCACACGCTTATCAAAGAGACAGAGCGCGGAAGAATGAAAGAGAGGGTTATAAAAATGAGAAGTGATAGTAGGTTTCAGCCTTTTGTAATGAATATCCCTTAGAGGTATTGAAATGCTAATTTTACGCTCGCAGTTGGCAAACTCGCCGAATCGTGAGGAAAATTGGGGCGGCTGAAACCAACCCCAACTTGGAGAACCTCTCTCTCTTTGGCTTCATTTATGTGTTTTACTGTTTTGATGTTTAGCGCCGTTTCTCTCTCTCCGAGTTGAATCTTGTTTTCCACCTCGCTTTTCCATTTGTCTTCCAGACGCACACATTCAGGGGTGTGTGGGATTTGGCAATGTTGGGAAGCTAGTTTGAAACTGGAGCTTGCCAAGCAACAAGCTAGTTAAAGGAATAGTTCACCCAAAAATGTTGTATTTTTGTTGTTAAAAACCTAGAAGATGCTTTTTTTTTTTTCAGTGGAACACAAAAAGAAAACTTTGAAGCTATGCTGGTTGCTTTTCAAGCATCTTCAGTGAATGAGGATTGAAGTTTTCACACTTCAGAAAGGAAGTAAAAGCACAATAAAATGATAGTAAAAGTGGTTCATTTGCCTCATCTGCTATATTTGAAGTCTTCTGAAGCAATATGATAGCTGAATTTACAAAGTATTTTTCGTTGATTTTAAAGGGGCCCTATTATGCAAAAATCAGTTTTATAATGTGTTAGAACACAGTTGTGTGGCCGCAGTGTGTGAAAACAACCAGCCTATAATGGTAAAAATCCACCAACTCATTTTATTATAATC